>CAEFZP010005893.1:135123-245271 GCA_903064625.1 Mallotus villosus | reverse complement strand
TATATGTCTTCACTACAATCACTTGGATCCAATGCTAACACCGCCATATGTCCTCTGCTCGTCCCGCTGCTTCTGCAGTTTCAACAGCACTAACCAAACTAAAGCGCCCTCTAGTGGACGAAACAAAACAATGTCTCCTCATAAACTGAGACAGGTCACATGTGGAAACACCACAACAACTCTAACATCATATGTTATAAATCATGAACATTACAACCCTCCTTATTTTTACTCTTTTTTTTTACTGTCCACATTATTCAAAGTCAGTGAGGTATGATGGAGGTCCTCTGTTGATCCTGACTGGGTATCTGCGAACAGGCGACTGTGACCCAGGGGGGTCGGGGGCTAAGTGTTCTGGGGTTTGTTCGGGAAGTATTTCGGTCCAATTCATGACATCTTTTCCACCACTCCTGCCTTTCAAATCAGATGACTGAGAAGGGTGATGTTCATATGCTGGTATGGTTTTGAAGTGGGATGAGTTTCTGGTGATGACATGGTTGTTGCGTTTAGCTGTCACCATGGAACCTTTGACAGCAACAACTTTGTATGGGTGGGGGTTGTAGGCAGGGCATAGCTTCCCTTCCTTTTTTTGACGACACAGGACTATGTCGCCCACTTTCAGAACCGAAGGAGCAACCCGGCGCATCCGGTCAGCATTTTCTTTCATCTTGGTTTTTGCCAGGGCATCTGCCTGTCGCAGAGGCGCATCAGTCGGAGATTGGAAGGAAAGAGGAGATCCAGGTAGCTTGATTCGAAGGGGCCTCCCAAACAGCACATCAGCAGGCGCCATTCCAGTCGAGCAGTGAGGCGTGGCACGGTAGTTGCGGAGAAATGCGTACAGAGTCTGTTTCCATGGGTTCAGCATGTGCAGCACGTATAGCCTTTCCGAGGGTGCGCATAAAACGCTCAGCCTCAGCATTAGCCTGAGGCCAGAGTGGAGTAATCTTTCTATGTCTGAACCCCATATATGTTGCAAAATCTGCAAATTCTGAGCTTTGAAAGGGTGGGCCATTATCTGTCTTGACTTCCAACGGAATCCCCAGTGTCGAGAATATTTTGTAAAGTTTGGGAATTGTTGCTCTGGCTGACGTGGACTGCAGAATCTCCACCTCTGGATATCTGGAGTATTCATCAATGACTACTAAGAGGTAGTCACCAGAGGGGAATGGACCACAGAAGTCTACACCAACTTTTTCCCATGGTGATGATGGCAGCTCAGACATGCGGAGAGGTTCTTGTGTGTGATCGGGAACAACGGCCTGACATGGGATGCAGCAAGCTATCATGGTCTCTACCTGTCGGTCAATGCCAGGGAACCAGACTTTTTCCCTAATCAGTTTCTTTGTTTTGACCAGCCCCTGGTGGCCTTCATGTGCAAGTGATATTGCCCTGACTTGCAAAGAATGGGGGATAACAATCTTCGTGCCCCGTAGTACAGTGTCATCAGTGGCGGATATTGTCAGTTCATTCTTGATTCGATGGAATGATTGTAACGCAGCAACATCCACTCCATCAGCAAAGTCTTGTCTTCCAGACAGCGACCCCCATGTGCCTTTTTTGATGAACCGAATGCCTTCGCAGAGAGTGGGGTCAGCTGTGGTTGCATTCTGAATGTCTGTTAGTGTCATAGCCTTAGGGACGGCGTTTGCAGCAACAAAGTTAACATATTCTTCCGCTTGTTGTTCGATGTTCGAAACCTCGTGAAAGACATGTGAAACATGTGCAGGGTGGCGTGACATGTAGTCCGCTGGGTTGTCCTTGCCAGCCTTGTAACGGACTGTGTAGTTGTAAGACTGAAGGCGCAGACTCCAGCGTTCTATACGAGCAGGCGGCTTTGATTTGGGGTTATTGAAAATCCATTCCAAGGGTTTGTGGTCGCTAACAAGTGTAAATGGTGCCCCATAAAGATACATGTGAAAATGTTCGCAGCCCCACACAATGGCAAGAGCCTCACGTTCTGTTTGTGAGTATTTTTGTTCGATGGGAGACAAGGCTCTGCTTGCATAGCTTATCACTCTGGCTGATTCATGTGGGCCACTTCTCTGTGCCAACACAGCTCCAAGACCCACAGGACTCGCATCAACCACCAGTTCGGTGAGTTTGTTTGGGTCAAAGTAGGTCATGACAGCATCACTTGTTAGATTTTGTTTCATTTTGTCAAGGGACTTTTGGTGTTCCTCCGTCCAAGTCCAGCGAACATTTTTTTTTGTAAGTTCTCTCAAAGGTTGAGTCATGGTGGCAAAATCTTTGATGAAGCGGGCGCTGTAATTCGCCATGCCGAGAAGACTGCGGACCTCACTGGCATTAGTTGGGGCAGCAGCATCATGCAGCGCCTGAACCTTCTTGGGATCAGGAGAGAAACCACCATCTGAGAATCTATAACCGAAGAAGTCCAGAGTGGTTTGTGCGTAGGAGCATTTGGCCTTGTTAAGAGTCAGGTTCTTCTCTTTAAGTCGCTGAAATGTGTTCCGTAAAGTATGATCATGTTCAGCCTTCGTTTTGCCAAACACCAGAATGTCATCACTCAGGTTGATGACTCCAGGGATACCATCCAGGGCTTGCTGAATGGTATTTTGAAATACCTCTGCTGCCGAGGAGACTCCAAAACTCAGTCTTTTGTAGCGTCGCAGTCCTACATGAGTGGAGAATGTCGTGATATATCGTGACGATGGCTCCAGTTCCAGCTGATGATATCCAAAGTTTAAATCCAGTTTTGAAAAAAATCTGGCACCGTTGAGCGCTTGTATTATATCATCTACTGTCGGTGTGAGATGTCTTTCTCGTTCAATGGCTTGATTTGGTACTCTCATGTCCACACAGATGCGCACTGCTTCTGGGTCTTTTGGCTTCGGAACAGGAACAATTGGAGAGACCCATGGAGTGGGCCCGTCCACCTTCTCTATGATGTCAAGTTCCTCTAGACGTTGTAGTTCAGCTTCGATTCGCTTCCTTACATGAAATGGTACTCTTCTGTGAGGTTGCATGGTTGGAGGAACATCTTTCTTTATGTGCAGCTTGACTTGAAAGTCCTTTAATTTTCCTATTCCATGGAAGAGGTCATCATATTCAGTGAGGAGATCACCCGCTGCATTCTTCTCCATTTGATGTGGGATCACCCTAGGCTGTACTGGCTGCTCTGGAGATGTGTAAAGCGTATTAGCCACTTTGATTAATCCCAATTTACTGGCAGTGTCATAGCCAAGTAAGCTGCCGTTACTGCCTTGAAGTACTTGGAAAGTTGCATTTGTGATAATTGATTTGGATTCCACCAGTGAGGTGAATTTTCCCAGGGTAGGCAGTGGGGTGCTTGAACCATAAGGAAAGATGGGAACTGTGCATTTAGTGAGTGAGGGCTTATGTCTCAGTCTCTGATAAGTTGCTTCATCAATTATGTTTACAGTTGCCCCAGAGTCAAGCATCACTTGTATATTACAGTCACTGACCTTTATTTTTGCGTGTGGGAGATTCGTTTTTGGTCGGGTAACTGTGTACACATATTCCTCAGAAGATTCTGTGTCTTCTGTACCTGCTGCCTGAGGTGTGGTGCTGCTGCTTCCACTGGTGTTTACATAGTGCACTTCATGTCTGTCCCTGATGCCGTTTTGTGGCCGTTTAGAGCGACAACATTTGCCAAATGTCCTTGTCTTCCACAAGCGTTGCATGTTTTTCCCCGTGCCGGACACACCATTCCCTCAATCCATTTCAACAGCCATGACATCTTCCCGCGAATCTTCTTGCGCTGCACCTCGTCGTGTACGTTCTATGCCCAACGCTTGAGACTCAGCAAGCGCCATGGTTCTGCCAAGTGACAAGAGCTCAGTCAACGTCATCTCTGGTTTCTGTAGAGCCTGACGGCGCAATTTGTTGCACGTGCACGTTTGTATAATCATTGTTTTTATCTCTCTTTCGACATCTGGAAAATCACAAGTTGCTGCCAAGTGCCGTAATCTGACGTGATAGGAATCGAGTGCTTCCCCTGCTAGTTGTTGAGCCTGCCTGAATTTGTATGTCTCATAGGCGATGTTGATTTTAGGGGAAAAGTATTCACTTAGGCCGTGTTCACACCTGACCTCTTTTTTAGAAAAAAATGCTGCCTCCAGCGCCTTTTTACATGCAACTCTATGGGAAAAGGAAAAAGGCGGACGCCTTTTGAAAAAGCGGCCGCCTTTTAAAAAACGTCTAAAAAGGAGCTGAGCCCGACGCCTTTTCGAGTTCAATTTTCTCAACTTTCAGAAAAGCGCTGGGTGACGTTAAGCGCCTTTTTGACAGCTGACCAATCAGGACGAGGAAAGTAGGATACGCGTGTACCTTCCCTAGTAACCTTCTACCGTAGTTACCGGTGCCCCTAAAATAAACGAAAAAGATGGACAAGATACCGGTCTAAGCACTTATAATCGCCGTTTCGTACTACTCCGAATTATTCGACATGAGTAATAAAGTATACTGTAATATACTGATGCGATCAGCTCACATCCATTTGCTTCCACTCTCTACACAGGCTGCGGCCGTAGCCTAGACTAGTCTAGTACTTTGTTCGTGAGAATCTTGATATTGATTTTGGGACAGTGACGTGGCTGGTTAGCTAGCAAATCTTCTTGTCAAACATACTGTAAAATTATATTGACTGTTTGTCAACCGTAAACAATGTTATTGCCTTTGAATCTTGCTAGCATAACGTTAGCTTTCGGGCTAATAGCTCAGCTGACGTACGTTGATACAGAATTATCTTGACGTCAGCCAGCGCTTTTCTGAAAAGGCGCTCAAAAGGCGCTGGAGGCAGCGTATTTTTCTAAAAAAGAGGTCAGGTGTGAACACGGCCTTAGCTTGTCTTTTGCGCGTTTGTAGTCTTTTGCTTCTCCGGTGTCAGGAAGTGTGTCAAATATGTCCTGTACCCCATCCCCAGCATAGTGCAAAAGCATTGCACGTTTCCTCGTATCATCTTGTATATCCAGGACAACTATGAAGTTTTCAAAACGCTGTAACCACTTTTTCCAGCGGATGGAGGAGGTTTGATCCTCATTAACAAAAGCGGGGAACGACGGCAATGCAGTTGCCATGTTTGAAAGAGTGATTAAAAGTTAATCCTCGTCGCCAGTGTAAAGTTTTGCAATGAGTCTCTGACACAGTAGACTTGATTTGAGATATTTTAGTAAGTATATATGTCTTCACTACAATCACTTGGATCCAATGCTAACACCGCCATATGTCCTCTGCTCGTCCCGCTGCTTCTGCAGTTTCAACAGCACTAACCAAACTAAAGCGCCCTCTAGTGGACGAAACAAAACAATGTCTCCTCATAAACTGAGACAGGTCACATGTGGAAACACCACAACAACTCTAACATCATATGTTATAAATCATGAACATTACAGTATCGACCGAGCGATAGCGAGGTTGATACGGCAAAGTCGAGGTTTGATATTTCCCTGCATGACCGAACGGTCGAGGTTAGTAAGTTGTCTATTATATGGCATTTTTAGCTCTTTTCATTTTGTAAATTGTAGGCTAATTGTAGCTAGCTAGGCTAGCTCTCAAGTCTTCTCACGGTGTGTTTCAGGTGTTGTCTAGCAACCAATTACTTTTGATAGAAAGCGGACAGTACGGTTCTGCAGTTTTATTATATGGCAACTACAGTACGAGCCTTCTGATTGGCTAATGGGTAGTCATGCCAAACCCAAGTATTGTTATTGCCCTCCTCTGACGTCATCTTCAAAATTAGCGATATCGAAGAGTCAACTGAGTTTTACTATCTAGACCAGGGGTTTTCAAAGTGTAAGACAGTGAGCCTCCCTTGAGAGAACATCAAGTCACCGGGGCCTCCCCCATTTTAACGGGGTCATAGAATGATTTTTTGGGCATATTTCACACTGTTCCTTAAGGTCTCCCAATAGGGTAGGCTATCTAACATTGGTTGGGCTGAAAATGTTCCGGGTGCTGTTCTATGCGCCCTAATGCACCCTGTGAAATAGCCCTGGAATAAAACAAGAGGGTTTCTTCTTTCTATGGTATGCTCATGAATATATAGATAAGCTGCGCGCTGATTGGTTGGTTTACAACGAGTGAAGCTGCGGAGCGAAGCGCAACATGGCCAACAGTAACCGTACTTACCAGGGGTGAAAGTAGTTTTGTTTTCTTGGTGGTACTATGATGCAGGTTTAATGCGCGCGCGAAGCGCGCGCCGAAAATTTCACTTAGCCTAATTATTTATTTATTTGTATATTTACTGTATTATAGTCTACTTATCAAGCATTCACTAGGACTTCTTATCACTCTAGTATCACTCTTTAACCCACCTGTATCTGTTTTTGCCTGTCTAAATGTCACACGTGATATTTAACCTCTTCTGGGTCCAAGCGCTCCGCTCGTCCAGATCTAATAACAATGGCGGAACCTGTTAATTTATTTACGATCACGTCCTACTTTAGTGATGCACCCTTGCTCACACAGTTTGTCATTGCATTTTATTTTTAACCAGTCGTTGTCTTGGGGCCCCAATCCAGCTCGGCGCCCCAAGCAATTGCTTGTTTTGCTTGCCTTGTCGCGACGGGCCTGTGCGTGTGTCGGAATTTCTTACCGGTAGGCTACGGCGTACCGGCCAGTACCGGCTTACTTTCACCACTGCTACTTACTGAAACATCGAAGGTGGAGACTTGAAATAAAAACGTACAAATAAACCTATTGTGTCTGCACAACACTGTTTTCAACAGATTGACAAGACATCATTTGAAATGATAACGTTAGCGTAAGGGGTCCCATTATCGTCCACCGAAAATAGTTATGCCAACTTCTCCTTTTTTCGGTAAAATGTTAGCTCCATTTCCTGTTTCCTGAGAGATTAAATGACATTAAAATATGTATATATTTTTGTGTATTCTATTCCATACATCTACGTAATGATTATTTTCCAGTAAGCATATATTTTTATTTTTTTGAATAATTAAAAAATATATATTTGCCGCCACCCCTGAAACGCTTTGCCGCGCCTCCCCTGAAACTCTCTGGCGCCCCCCAGGGGAGGCGCGCCTCACACTTTGAAAACCTCTGATCTAGACGATACTGAAGACATCAACAGCGACGAAGACATTGTTAACTTTCTAAAAGACTCGTTATTTGTGTTGGAATTAAAGCCATTTTAGCAGAACCGTACTGTCCGCTTTCTATCAAAAGTAATTGGTTGCTAGACAACACCTGAAACACACCGTGAGAAGACTTGAGAGCTAGCCTAGCTAGCTACAATTAGCCTACAATTTACTAAATGAAAAGAGCTAAAAATGCCATATAATAAACAACTTACTAACCTCGACTGTTCGGTCATGCCGGGAAATATCAAACTGAGACTTGAACGTATCGACCGAGCGATAGCGAGGTTGATACGGCAAAGGCGAGGTTTGATATTTCCCGGCATGACCTCACTCTCGGTTAGTAAGTAGTTAGTAATACAGGCCTAATTGTGCTTTAGAATTATGATATAAGTGTGCCATGCAATAATTGCGCCATGCAAACATGATTTCAATTGAACTTTAGACTTACCACACCGCCAAGCCAATAAGGAACTCCCTTAAACAACAGTATCCCATTACTTGTGTTTAAAAGGATTGGTCCAAGGCCTAGGTTGAGAATCCCTACCAGGATTTGTATAGCCTGTGAAATACAAATGTAAAGGGAACATGACATCTTACATACTAAAAAGGGTCTTACAAATACCCAAATGTATTATGATGTTGTCTCTTCAAAGAAATGTAAAAGCCACACACATTGTTATTCCAAAACTCTTAGATGTTAGCTGTCTTGGAAAAAACAGAATGTATGCATCCATTTGGATTTGGCTTGACTTTTCTATCATCAGCTGTTCTGAAAATCATTTTCTATTATTTCGATTTTGTTAAAAATGTCAACGAATAGGCAGGTGCATTTTTGTTATTTCACAATAGGTTTAATAAAGTAGGCCAATACAAAACTCATCATGAATCTTTTTTTAAATTTGTTATCACAAAATCACAGTTCCTGCCAGTGGCGGACTCAGACTGTTTGAAGGGCAGGGGCGAAAAAATTAAAAGGGCACATCATCATAATTCATTGTATGAAGGGTTACCATAGAGGGCACTCAATAATTGTTTTCCTATGTAAAGAGCAGCCAATAAGGCACTTTCTCTCATATTCACCACAGAGAGCAATTTTTCAACCATGTAGGCACTGTAAGGGCATTAGAAGGGCACTCATTGAGCACGTTATAGGATTTTCTCTCGTAATTCGCCACTCTTTACGGCACTTTAGCGCGCTTTTTCAACCAAGGAGGCACGAAGGGGGGCGGTCGCCCCCCCTGCCCCCCTCCTGAGTCCGCCACTGGTTCCTGCTGTTTGAAACATAGATATCTTTCTTCTGGACATCAATTTGAACAAGGCCGTATACCTGTAAAAAAGAACATAAAGATGAATAACATACGTACCCCCAGAGCTGACAGAGAACTGCCTTGGAGCTTTCTCAGTCCTTGAGACAATGCGCATATTGGACTGCAGCACATATATCCGAAAATCTGGAACACCATTGGCCAATCGCTTTTGGGGTTAGAGGCCACAGTGAACACGGTCACCCCCTCACCTTTGGTAATGGTCACTGACATCCTGACGACTCTAAACTGAGAGTAAAGGGAAACATTATAGCGACAAACTATAAATAATTAAATGACACAGTCGGTTTGTGTAAATAGTCTATGACAATAAGGCAACAATTGAGATATCCTGGCTGCACACCATTTTGATTCTTTACTTCGATTCTTTGGATATCGCCTATTTGAGAGCAACAGTCATAAAGTAGCCTACAAAACGAAAACACACGCAGTAGAAATAGGAAACAAATCCTTGAGAAAATTGATACAAAAATCTCTACAAACCGTGTAGGCATCTAGCGTTAATTGTTGATCAATGCGGTTGTTAGGTGATATTGAATTAGGCTTATAAACGCACATCATTCTGAAATACAGGCCTAATATAGTTTTTCTTGACATGTTCGACAAAGCGTTTTAGGATTTTCAGGACACTACAGCTCAGTTTAAAATTATCCCCTTTACCTAAGTCACTTTTGATAAAACGTCTGCTGATACATTAAGTAAAGGACAGATCATTGTTTTAGTCTCACCTGACTTAATAGTAGATAGGAACTTGAACTTGAAATCGTGTAGTAGTCTCAATGTTGGGACAAGGAAGTATCCTGAAAAGATGATTAGGAAGGGCTCGATATTTACTTTCCCAGAAGTACCTCCCACTGCTTAGATACAATGGCAGCTTAACTCTTTCATCAATCAACGGATGATAATAAATGTTGCAACCTTCAGTTCTGGAAATGTTTCTATTGGTTTGCTGTCTTTTGTAGATAACATTGTGACACTTACTTGGTTCAATGTTGATAATCAGTCACCTTTGTATTACACGTCAAACAACCATGTGGTATAAATAATAAATGTGCGGCTGCAACCTGCCACTATGACGGAAACAACAGGTTTGTCTGATGACGTTGACTTTTTGTTTCTCAAGGTATTTACTGTACATTTGTAAGTGTTTCTTCTGCAATCCCTTGGATAATTGTAAAATAATCAGTCATAGAATAGGTATTTTTACTTTATTTTTATGATTATGCTGTAGCCATGTATTGCACTTTATGCATAGAAATATAATTTGAAGCAATCAGAGAAATCAAACTAGATTCCATCACTTATTAAACTTGATGACTTCTTGAATGAGGTCTATACCAGGGAAGTCCATTGCAATAACACCCAAACATGACCCTGGGTGGTTGTTAAAAAACCACCTCAGGTACTGATCCAACCAGGGGTCGATCTTTTCAGACACATTTTTGGGAGTTAGAAACATGCCCCAGAATGTACCAACACCAGTGCCACTGGAGTAGCTGAGAACAATCTTATCCCGTCCAGTGTCTTCAGCTGCTTGGGTCAAACACTTATCAATTGTATTTTCTTTGTCTGCAATATGAGTGACTTCATAATCACCCTTTGTGTCAGTTTCCAGGAGAGGAACACCCAGTTTAAAGTTGGACTTCTGCACAAAGACTATCTTTCCTCGAGCCTTATCCATGGTTGGCATTTCAGACCTCACCCAAACATTTTTGTCATTACTAACCATTTTTTCTACAATCTTCTCAACGTTGTCTTTATCAAACAAATCAGGCTTCACTCTAACGAGAACCATCTCACTGGGGAACTCTAACAGAAATGCTCTGATTGTGTCAAGGACATCAATGAAAGAAGTGTGCTGGTAGACAACGCCATGCATAACATAGAGCTTGTTTTCTAGTGCAAAAATGCGGAGGTCCAGGTAGCGTATGCCGGCTCTCAGCTGGTCATTCAGATTCCATGCCTGACACTCAGCCAACGGACCACCGTAGAGAGCCATGGTGTCATGGGTACCAGGGATGGTGATGTCGGATAGGAATGTATCATCCTTAATGGCCCCCATCCAGCCTATGTTGTAGGAGTCTGGTAGTTGTACATTTCCATTATCGTTGAAGAGATCCTTTCCATGGCTAAAACCCCTGCAAGTAAACCATAAAAGCTGTAAAGGAGAAGCAATGATTGCATGTGGATGTGGAAATTAAAATTACAACCACTTGGTAGATATTGAGAGTATCCTACAGAGTGGGACACAACAATATAACTTATTTCAACGCATCTGAGTATGAGTGCCATACTTACATGAAAAGTAGCAATGCATAGAAACGATAAAGCACACTTTTTGCAATGGTCTTCATGGTCACGGATACAGCAACCTACCGAAAAGATTGTATAGGCCTACATAGTGTTCAGATAATCAAATTCATTAACAGGTCAACACCCACTGAGAAACTGGGTAAAATTAGTAATATAGGCCAATAGGCTACCAAAATGCCTCTCTTAAGTTCTGAAAAATACGTACGTTGCCCAGTTTTCACATCCATATGGTCTGACTTCAGCTATTTGGGAGTTAAGACTGCCACTGTTTAAAATAGGCGTGGTCTGATAATATTTAGGCTATGGTACCTTTAGTTTGTATTTTGTTCTTAAGAAAGGTCATATTGACATTTGAGATTGTGGAGTTCAACGCATCTGATGTTGCCATACTTAGCCTGTAGACATTAAAAGTAATGTATAAAAACAGCAAACACACTTTTTCAGGGGTCCTCATGGTCACGGATACCAGTACTGAAAAGATTGTACAGTAGGCTACTCTTTAAAGTAGGCCAATTGAACAAGACAGTGTTCAGGTCCTCAAATTCATTCTCACTCAGGTCAGCGTCCACTGGGCGCAAAAATATAGAAAAATACAGTATTATTAATTTAAAAACACTAATTAAGGCTACCAAAATGCCTTTGTAAATGCCTTTGTTACTTAAAAAGTAGAGTAACGTTGCCAGTTTTTCACAATCGTGTGGTTTGACCTCAGCTAATTTGGCAGCCTGCCGCACCAATGAAAATGTCAGGCGTGGCCTGATCATATTTACCTTTAATTTGTACTTTGTTCTTAAGGAATGTTATCACATTTGCGATTGTGGTGTGAGACACAGGAAAGGTAAAAGCCCTCAATGTCATTCTTGATTAACCGTATACTTTCAAGAAATTCTCTCTTGCAACACTTTTTAAAATTGGGCCTAAATGTAGTTGGACCCCCACACCACTAGGTATCGTCGTCACTGCTGTATTCAGGTAATGTTTCTTATCTCACGTTTGAGAATGTTGTCAGTTGGGGATGTTGAGGAGGAGTAAAGATGGCGGAGAATAGCGGCACAGACCCCACGGTGGATTCTAACGTTGATAAAAATGATACCACTGAAGGGACCATGATTGTGGTCACGGTAAAAACCCCTAAAGATAAAGAGGAAATAGCAATCTCGGAGGATTCTTCTGTCGCACAGGTACACACACTTATTGTACAGTTATGCAAGTCATGCTCTGTGGCTATAGCTAGCAATGTTAGCTACCACTTAATAGCTAACCGCTAGCTAAACTGGCACCATCCAGTTGTCATGGTATGAGTTGCAACGCGACCACACTGTGCTAACTCGGTTAATCCAGCTAGCTAGCTGGCTAACGTTTTGAGTGAACTGTGCAACGGTAGCTCGCTAGCCATCTTAAATAACTTGTACACCGTAGCACGTGAGTTTACTACTAGCTGACTTCATAGCTAGTCACTGAGTTGTCTAGTTGCTTTCTAGTTAGCACTGGCCTGGGTTGATTTGTTTTGAACTGTCAGCAGTTACAGTAACATTAGAGATATATCTAACTAGCTAGCTAGCTAGGCTACTACACTGAACATATTGAGGATAGCCAGCCAAGTAGCCAACCAATCTTTGGCTCTTCCTCGTCGAACGACATCAAACCAACTGGTCGATCTAGCCTAGCTATGTTTGGACATTTGCTGTCGTCTTCACCATTCAGCCACAGTAGCTCTAGGTACTAGAAGGATGAGGTAACATGAGTGTATTATAGCTAGCGATTAAACAAATGGCCAAGCTACACGATGATGATGGTATAGGGACTGGGCGGGGTAGTCATAGGAAAGTAGTAGTTTCATTCTAGTCCATCTTTAGTATAGGTCTCTGTATTAAGATTCATAAATGGCATCTTCAAGGCCATTGCAAAGATTGATTGGACCGTCATCAATCCCAGTTTAAACACTCACTCTTTCTCATTCAACCAGTTCAAAGAAGAAATATCGAAGAGGTTTAAGGCCAAGCAGGACCAACTAGTGCTGATATTTGCTGGTAAAATCCTTAAGGATGGAGATACATTGAACCAACATGGCATCAAAGATGGACTCACTGTTCATCTGGTCATCAAGACCCCTCCAAAGTAAGACATGTTTTCCCCAGTGTCATTTGCTTGATGGATTTTCCTTTCAATAAAACCTTCCATCTGTGGTGTTTTCTTCATGATGACCCCCATGTCCCTGCAGGTCCACAGGTGGGGGCGCCTCCCAACCCTCTGGTTCCAGCTCTGGGACTCCTCAGACAAACAACAGCAATGCCTCCCTCCCCAATCCTGGACCAACATCCAATGCCAGTACGACGACCGGCACTGGACCTGCCCCAGCCCCAGCACAGCCTGCCAATTTGCTCAGTAAGTAGCAACCACAGTTCCTTACGAACTAATCTCACAAAGAAGAACATTGACGAAATCTGCTCTTGTGTGTACATTTGACTATTTGTGGTGTATTTACATTGCTTACACACTGGATCTTTATTAACTCAACCAGATTCCCGTTATTGGTTTTAACCTGCCGATAACTCTCCCCCCCCTTTTAATGTGTCCCTTGAGGTGGGTTTGGTGACCTGTCCAGTCTTGGAGGCATGGGCATGGGTTCAGCCAATTTCATGGAGCTACAGCAGCAGATGCAGACACAACTGATGTCGAACCCGGAAATGCTGTCCCAGATCATGGAGAACCCTCTGGTACAGAACATGATGTCCAACCCTGACCTGATGAGGCAGATGATTGTCACCAACCCCCAGATGCAGCAGCTGATGGAACGCAATCCAGAGATCTCCCACATGCTCAACAACCCAGAGCTCATGAGACAGGTGAGACCGGAAAGGTCCAGTTGTAGAGGTGTTGTGGGAGAAAGAAAGAATATACTTTGTCGCTTGATTATAAAGGTGTGCCACCCCCTTGAGTTGATGTGTGTCTTTAATCGAAATCCCCCTTCTCCCGACAGACCATGGAGTTGGCAAGGAACCCGGCCATGATGCAAGAAATGATGCGTAACCAAGACAGGGCGCTTAGCAACCTAGAAAGCATCCCAGGAGGTTACAACGCCCTCCGGAGGATGTACACAGACATCCAGGAGCCCATGTTCAGCGCTGCTAGGGAGCAGGTAGCTATTACTATAGGCTGGATGTTAATGTATATTAAATATATACATATATGTATATAAAGATATAAACATTTTAAATGTTTTTTGGGGCTGTGCTTGTGTCTTTTGCATAGTTTGGAAACAATCCCTTCTCGGCTTTGGGGGGTAACTTGGAGAACTCAGGGGTGCAGCCCTCCAGAACAGAAAATAGGGAGCCTTTACCTAACCCCTGGGGCCCCCCTGGAACAGGCTCATCTGAGAGAGGGGGGACAGGAACTTCCACCACCTCCACTGGGGGTACTGCCCCCAGCGCCTCCAACCCCCTGGGCATCAATGCTGCAGGCCTAGGCAACGGTAGAGCTCCTGTCCATCAACAACATAAAGGAGTGCACTGCATTATCACTGAATTCACACTCTTTATCCACGTGTTTTTTTTTCAGGTGTGTTTAGTAGCCCTGGTATGCAGAGTGTGATGCAGCAGATCTCTGAGAATCCCCAGCTGATGCAGAACATGCTCTCTGCACCCTACATGCGCAGTATGATGCAGTCACTGTCCCAGAACCCGGACCTCGCGTCACAGGTCTGTATACGATTTAGAGAAGGGTCAAAACAAGACGAGGCTATTTTTATTTCTTCAGTCGGTTAAGTATTTGAACGTATTTATTATTAAGTTCGGAAGATGATGCTTTGGTCTAAACAGTTGCGTCATTTCAAATTAAGCTGGAAAAAAAATGATATATACATAATGTTACATCTACATTTAGTCATTTAGCAGACGCTCTTATCCAGAGCGACTCACAGTAAGTACAGGGACATTCCCCCCGAGGCAAGTAGGGAGAAGTGCCTTGCCCAAGGAGACAACGTCATTATGCACCGCTGGGAATCGAACCGGCAACCTTCTGAGTAATAGCCCGATTCCCTAACCGCTCATCCATCTGACTCCCGTGTTTGTGTATTTCCCCAGGCTCTGATGAACAACCCTCTATTTGCTGGAAATCCCCAGTTACAGGAACAGATGAGACATCAGATGCCTGTGTTTCTCCAGCAGGTCAGATTGCTGTTCTATGGTGTTACAAACACTGTGTTACAAACACTGTGTTACTAAATATCAACGTAAATGTCTGATACCTTAAGTTGGGTGTAGGCGCTTGACAGAATATGCTGTTGTTGACTATCACACAGATGCAGAATCCTGAGGCAATGTCAGTTATGACCAATCCTCGAGCCATGCAAGCTCTCATGCAGATCCAGCAAGGCTTACAGACCCTACAGACGGAAGCCCCCGGACTCATGCCAAGGTCTGTGTCTCAACTAGATTCTCTACAATTCTAAATTCTGGCCATTTTGATGTAATTTTTTTTATGTTGGTTTTTGTGTTTATTTTTTTAGCGGAATTCCTGGAGGGATCCCAGGCATTCCTCAAACCACAGGAGGCAGTGTGGCCCCAGAGAACCCTCCTCCTGCCCCAGCACCTGCCCCAGGCCCAAACCCCACTGCTGCCACCAACCCCAACCAACAACAGCAGCAACTCATGCAGCAGATGTTACAAATGTTTGCTGGTGGAGGCACAGGCACAGGGGTATGTGTAAACTTTTATTGGCTAGTTAAACTCTTAGCTAGTCTGTCCACATGTTCTTTAGGTATTTTCACAATCAAGAACTCAAACCAATGTATTGCTGATGAGAAATGTATTATTAGCTTTACATGCTGCTACTACTGTTCTTTCCCCCCTACCTATTAGGCTAATGTAACGCTAATCCTGGTTCACCTCTTTCAGACCCCGAGCCCAGAGGTACGGTTTCAGCAGCAGCTGGACCAACTCGGTGGAATGGGTTTTATCAACCGAGAGGCCAATCTCCAGGCCCTCATCGCAACAGGGGGAGACATCAACGCCGCCATTGAGAGACTGCTGGGTTCTCAGCCCTCCTAACTCCCCTAGCCCCCCTGAGCAAACCCAGTGGGTGGCAGACCAAGTCATTTGGGCGAGTTGGGGAGGGGGGGAGGTGGGGGGGGAGGGAGGGAGGGGAGCAAAGGCTGGTAGGGGTTGAGGGCTGGAAAGGGAGATTCCAAATGAACCCAGTCCTTCATCACACCGTCTGCCAAGCCCTTCAGACAATGGAGTTCAAATTGCTATTCATCTCTGGCTGATCTGTGAATCATAAGAAAGATGAATTGGATGTGAGCTGGGGGTGGTGTGGGGGGTGGGTTGTTGGGGGTGGGGGGTGTGTGGTGTCATATTGTAGAGTGAGTGCAGGTTTAAGTTGCTAGTGAATATGTCCCCACCCCAGCGCCTTTGGAATGATGACAGCTCAGTGAAAAGACGCCACAACTAACACCACAACCGCTGCCACTTCCATTACTGATATACCCGGAGATTCTTTCTGAAATGACAGTTGCTCATTCACTGGACATGCATGAGGTTACCCAAATAGCCCTTAATGGATTATGTGTAGTTGGTAATGTGGGACTTGGAAGTGTGGGAGCTTGTCGGTCATACGACCAATCACTATTCTTTGTTCTGTCATAAGACCCTGCTTGTTTTGACTTCATTTCTCTCTATACGTAATTATGCCTGATCAAACTACTATTTATTGCAAGACCTGTAGAAATTACTCACTCCTTTCTTGCCGCTCTCCATCAACTACATTTTCCACTGTTGATGTTGTTTTCAACAACCTGACTGAGCGTACACAAGGCTGCTGGAACCTGAACACCATAGCGGCGCTGCCTCGGATATTTGCTTACATATTCAGCTTGTTTTTGATAAAGAGGGGTTTCAGAATACAACAATATCCAGTCTACTGATGGCAATTCTATATCAAATTGATGTTATATTGAGTTTAGTCTAAATGTTCCTATTGTTTAAGCTCTGATTATGGGTTATGAGATGTCATAAAATGTTTTAAAGCTCATAAATGATAAGCAGACACCTTTTACATTAACCATATTGTGTATTTTCATACAAGCAGTGGTGTAGTGCCTAAGAAATAACTTATGTATTGGGTTCAGCAATATATATATATATATATTAAAAAAAACTTGTGAAATATATAGCAATGATAAGTGTACTAATGACATTAATTGTTTTTGTTCAACCCATGGATTATTTGTAGTATCTAAAGTTAATTGAAAATCTGTTCAGCTCTGCCTTTCTCCTGGACTCCATCCAATCTGCAATCTTCTAATAATACATTTCGATAAACTTGATTAAGTCTGTTTCAGTGGTTTATTTAAATATGACTAGTTGGACCCTACAGGTGGAGTTGACAGGTCTACACAGGTTGATAGAGGTGGATTTGCCTACACAGTCGTTATACATTTTCATGATATGAACCTGATATGGTGGATTTGTTTGACAGAGGACCGAAGTATAATCTCTCTTGAAGGGGGTTGCCTGTATGAGTTGAATTTGTATTTTTTTATTATATTATTAACGCTAAATGTAAACTCGACAAGGTTCCATCGCTAAACGTATCACCCCCACTGATTTGTGGTCTAACGTGTTCGTACAGCCATCAGTCATTGCCTGACTGTAAACAAACGTGCCATTTGTATCCACAAAACCAAAATATTTGTCTGGATTCTACAGAGCCTTGACACAATAGATATATATCTCTGCTTGACACCACTAGGCTCGGCACTGTGGTATTTGACTACTTCCGGCTTACGGTACGTTTTTCCCAGGATACATTGCGGCGTTTATAAGGAAGTCCCAAAGAATCAGCTGATGTTGAACGTGCATTTGGAGAAGGTGGATGTTTGTTGAAAATACCATTAATTTACAACAATAGTTACATTTCCAAGCCAATTTTTTAGATAAGGCAGTTATGTTGAGACCTAAAGCGTTAACTCAAGTTCTCAGCCAGGCGAACACGGGCGGAGTACAAAGCACACTGTAAGTAAAGTAGTATTTTCAACATGGAGAATCAGACAATAACAAATCTAAAACTAAAGTTTGTTAAAGTTTACAAGGCACATTTTGTCGTGTCACATGTGTTACGTAATGTAAGGACAATGCTCGCAGCACTAACGTACGTAGTCATAGTTCTGTGTTTCATGTAACCTAATAAATCTGCACACCCTAAAACATGGCCACAGAGTTTTGTGGTGACCTAAAGGCCTCTCTCGACTAATCTTGCTGTTGCCTCCCCAGTTTACTAAATAATGAAGGGTCCCTGCTGGCTTACTCCGGTTATGGGGACACAGATGCTCGAGTGACAGCCGCTATTGCAAACAGCATATGGGCAGCCTATGACAAGAATGGACATCAAGCCTTCAATGAAGACAAACTCAAATTCATTCTGATGGATTGTATGGTTAGATGACTTTGTAAACACAATGGGATTACTGTCTCACATTATGAACTGCATTAATTGTGTATGCATTAAAATGTGTAGTCTGTGTATTATCTTCCGTATAAACTGAACGCTTTGTCTACCTGGGATGGTTCTACAGTTCAGACAAGACGGCATTACATAAATTAACCACAATCTATTAAAATTCCACATTTCAAAGAAATCTATGCTAACTTTTAATGTTCTATCTTTCTAGGAAGGAAGAGTGGCCATAACACGAGTAGCCAACCTGCTGCTCTGCATGTATGCCAAAGAGACGGTTGGTTTCGGCATGCTGAAAGCCAAGGTAAAGTAATTCTCCTATTTTGGAAAACTAGACACTTTTATTTGGCACTCTTTTTAAAAGCAACCATGTTGTCATCTGTTGACCGCATGAGTCTCAGGCTGATTAGTAAAAAAGAATGTGCCCTCTTACCTTTTAGTTTGAGTGGGACAATGCAATATACCAAACAAGCATACTGATGTCTTAACACAGATTTTATTTTGTGTATGTTTCTGTTTTAGGCTGAGGCCCTTGTGCTTTATCTGGAGGAACCATTAACCCAAGTCGCAGCATCCTAAGGGAGAATTTGTTTGGAACACCACCGGGAGATTTATTTAGCTTGAAAAAAACAAGTGTGTTTAATCCAGCTGAGATCATTTTGGAGCTATTGTTGCATAACATTTGTTCACTTTGCCTGTTCTCCTTGAACCATCAGTGTGAATATGTGTTGGGGAACTGTTGCTTTATATGCTGAATATTTGACTCAATGCTCCAATATGCCTAAATGCACACTTCATACTCGTGTATGAACTATTTTGGCTGTGAAAATGTAGGCAAAACCAAAGGTGGACTGCTTTCATAAGCATGGTTGTGTGCCAGGAAACACTGCTCTACTGTTGATACATTAACTTTAGTAGATATATCTTAACTTTGTATGCTAGCTTAAATCGTAATGTTGGTGTCCATTATCCCCACTGCATGTCCTATTGAAAGAGGGTTACAGTATTGGTAATGATTAGTTATGTGATAAAGGATTGTGTATATTTAAATTTCCTCAACTATCAAATGATATCATGAATATTGTAAGCATTTTGGTTTTGCTGTTGAGTAAAAACAAAAAACAAGTGTACAGTTGTGGTACTGTCTGCAGTGATTTCAACTGTCCATTAGATGGCACTGGGCTACACCTACCATAAAATTACCTGTTTAACCTGCCCCCACCTGTCCAAACCCAACCCCTATCTGAACTACCTTGCTACACAGAGCAAGCTCAGTTCCTTGTTCAAATAAGCTAACTTTCTATTTAAGTGAGCGGGGGAGAGTGACAACCTAGCAACTGGCACTAGCGTGTGAAATCATTTTTTATCACATTTAATAACTTTTAAACCTAAATATTTGGATTAAGTGCGCCACTTTTGTAGTGCATCCTGTTCCCCTCCCTAAACTTTGAATGCTTGAGTTGGACACGAGACTCAACGTTGTGAGGTGGCACCATTGATGGGCCATAGAATGAAGTCAAACGAGGCCTACAACTTTGTATTTAAAGGTAAGCTTTTTGTTTTTAATTCCAATATCACATTACAAATATACCTCTGTAACAAATATTTCAGTGTTGCATTGTATTCTAATTGATCCTAGTTTTATTGGGGATTTTAAGTAGCGTATGTGCAACTTGTGAATGTTTGGTCCCTGTGTCAATAGTGCCACCAACACCATAGGCTGCTAATGGTTTGCAAGTACCTTGAAAGGCTTCAATATATTTATCCACACACAAAAACAGTATACTTGATTATATCACTCATTCATACTATAACTGGAGAGGCATGTGGAATATTACACTACACCACTGACGCACTACAGGCTCAGCTATAGCTCCAAAAGGAATGAAGGTAAAGGAATGTGATGAAGGGAGTTTAAATGACAGATGACCGAATGAAGGGTTTTACATTTATTGTTTCCAGGTAACCACCTGCAACCAGATGTGCATTAGAATGCATAAGCTGTTTAGTGTATCACACAAAGAATATACAGTCAATCCCATTAGCTATGATGGGTCTGATATTGAGAGGAGAAACCTAGTCACTTTAAGCTCCCAGCTTAAGATCACAAAGAAAGAAAGAATAGAGGTAACTTCTCTCAGTTTACTAATCAGGCCACAGGAGTGCTGGAAGTTTCCTCTCCCCTTTGTCATGGAAACCAAGGGAAATGTTTGAACAAGAAGTTACTGAGTAAAGGAGAAGAGGAAAAATAAGGATTCCTCTAGCCAATCTGGTTAAACTAAACAGCAGAACAATGATCTGCCAGTGGAGTAAACAATTACCCTAAACAAACCAGCTGAACAGCTTGTCAACTTTCAGCTGCCAGTTGCTGCCTCAGGAATGTAACCTTGTGCTTCAACATGTAATAGTTGAAATATGACCATTGTGCACAAATGTAGGGCTCAAATGCCCCATATCAGTCAGTATGTCTGGTCTTTAATGCCATTGGGACATGATCTCTATTGAGACAATAGCGAGTTCAATAAATACTATTATAAATGATTTGGGCTCTGTATTATGACAGCCAATTACATGATGAAAATCCTGTCCTAATTGTGCCTTGTCGTAGCCATTCATACATGCTGTAACCTGAAGGTGTGGTACAATTGAGGTCACATTTTCTTCAGTCATTTGTGTGTGTATTTTCAGTCAGTCATGTGCTAAATCTTGAAACACAAACATGATTCACTAAATAAATGCAGGAGGTTTGCTCAGTTCCTTACTCCTGTTTGAAAGGTACACTGGTTAATCAAAGATAACAGGAAGTCCTTGCATAACCTGCACCACCTGATTTATCAGGCCTTCCTCTTTTGGGGGAATGTAACTGATTACAGGAGGGCACATAAGTTTACTTGTCAAAGTTAATAGTATGAAGTTGGACAATAATGGTTTATATTACTGGGCCATTGGACTCAAACCACCTGAAATTACACAAACTTACATCATTGTAATGAATTGCACGAGTATTTAAAGGATGTCTCTCAAAACTTTTATTGCTCTCCATTATTTGAACATAACGTATTCTAAAACCATTTATTTGGATGTGGTGGTGTTTAAATACAGAACCTCATTGTCTGGGACATCTAATAGTGGTAATTGAAATAATGAGACACAGCAACAAACAGCTCAGACTAAAAGGTTTATGTGAAGGCTGGTGAAATAGAGTGGGCGTCTAACGACACACCTAGACTAACTTTAGGCAATACTAATACTAAACAATGCTCAAGGTGGGGAGACATTCAGGGTGTGACAAATCTTAGAAGTTTCTTTGTCCATAGCAAGTCAAGGCTGTGGAATTGTAATGTTAAGTACATGGTAATGTCAATAGTAGGTACAAGTTTAAATAGATTTCATGAATAAATTCCATGTATTCTGAAATGTACCTTAATGTAATTCTTGAACTATTGCATTATAGCTGATAATAAAAAAGATATGTATATTTTGGAGGAACCACACTTAGGAAACAGAGTTTTTATAAATCACAATTAAAGGAATGAGTGTGTGAAAAATTAAAAGCATTTTATGGCAATTATGTTTTTGAGGTACTCATGTTTTCTTATTCCTATCTATCCTCTCAAGTGGTTCTGATTGGAGAGTCTGGTGTAGGCAAGAGCAACCTGCTTTCCCGCTTCGCCAAGAACGAGTTTAACCATGACAGTCGTACCACAATTGGGGTAGAGTTCAGTACACGTACAGTCCAGCTGAACGGTCTCACCATCAAGGCCCAGATATGGGATACAGCAGGGCTGGAGCGTTACAGAGCCATCACGTCAGCGTGAGTACATCCACCCCTGGCTTACGAAGTTCCCGAAATAAACTTTTCTTCTTAAACTTCAACTTTAAAAAAAAAGTCACCATGATAGGATCACACTTTAAGTAGAAGGGAGCTCTGCTCTACAGTAAATATTATATTATTTTAATTGATAACATGGATTATTGAAAATAGTTTCAGAGCAGTAGAGCCTTATTCTTACAAATGTTTTTTTCATTCTGCAGTGAATCATCTAAATAGTGGACTAAATGCTAAATATATGACACGCTTTTCCTACCAGCTATTACAGAGGTGCAGTTGGGGCACTTTTGGTCTATGACGTTACCAAGCACCTGACCTATGAGAGCGTGGAGCGCTGGCTAAAGGAGCTGTACGACCACGCGGACCCCCACATTGTAGTCATGCTAGTTGGCAACAAGTCTGACCTGGTGTCAGAGCGTTCAGTGCCCACAGAGGAAGCCAAGGACTTTGCAGGTACTAATCATCATGTCATATGATAAACAATGGATGTCTCTGCAGTAAACAAAACATACCAATCATAGATTAATAATTTAAAGATTATTTTCTATTGAAATAGATTTTCCAGTGACTTTCACTATTTAATTTGGGATTGACAACTAATGGGAGACCTTATACACTGTATCATTTTCTATGTATTGGAACTAGTATTAACACATTTCTAACTATAGAGAAGAAAGGCCTGCTGTTCCTCGAGACTTCAGCCTTGGAGTCTACAAATGTTGAGGCCGCTTTCAATGACGTTCTTTCAGGTACATTTTTTACATATTCACCAACTTCTTTTCAAATTCTTCAAAATAGTATACTGTTAGTAGTACTAACAAGTAACATGCCAATTACAGTAAACCTATCTCTAGGGTTTTTTTATTGTATGATGAGTAAAATAATTATGGTCCTGGATGATGGAGCAAATGTGCAGAGTTAAGAAGGTAGGTTTTAGGAAGTATGGTAACTGCTATCCATGCTGTACAAGCACAACAATGATAAATTCAGTCAAATTTACTCACAATAAATACATGTTGCCCAATATCATGGTAGTTGACAGTACAATTTAGCAATAACCTGCAAGCTGAAATGAGACGAAACATGTTTTGACATGAATTTACATTGCCAAACACTGGTTGTGTCACTAGTTCAGTGACACAACCGTTTTGATTGTGCTGCAACCGTTTTGATTACATGTCTGAGAAGTTTGTATTGTAATCACTAATCAGTTGATCTTCTCCCCTTCCCTCAGAAATCCACAGGAAAGTGAGCAGTAAAAAGGTCATCCAGGGGTCCATCAGTGCTGTGTCTTTGGCCGGCCATGTTCCTTCCAACCCAGAAGAGAATAAACCATGTTGTAAAAACATCTAACAGATTTAACAACCAATAAGGGGGCCAGTATAGCTGAACAGTTCAATTCTCTTCTCATTTGGTTACAGGACACTTTTTCACCCTGTTTCACAGTGCTAACACTGTATTTGACTGTTATTATCACTCTGATTATTGATGTATTATGTGCTCTTAAAAGATGGTTGGTATTGAGAAATAAAGAAATTAAATATTTCTCTACCTGGAATCCTGGATGGATGTCCATACTTTTGGGTAACACTGGTTTTGTTATTTAATAAACTTTTAAGTGTTATAAGGTAAAGTTGGTAGGTCAAGTGATATATCATTGGCAAACTTGAAATGATTGTGAAAGTCACCTGTTAAATAAATACAAATTCCTCATGAGTATGCATTTGTTTTCTGAGTGTTCTAAATCTTGAGACTGTAACACCTGCTTGTACAGTCAAATTCTAGGCCTACCGAAATGAGTGTAAAATAGGCAATTTTATAAGACCACTCATTTTCAACACAATGTAACCTTCGTTTGAAGCCATCTCTTCTTTTTGTCAAACATATAGCCTGTCCTCAGCGAAAAAAAACTAGGCCAATAGGCCTACATTATGTTGCTGCGCCGCACCTGCTTCGATAAGGTCATTTTACTGTGCCATGGATTCAGTCAAACCTGAGGCTCAACAAACTACCTGCTGCTAAGAGACTAAAGACGTCACCAAGAGGCGATGAACAGGCTCGATGGAAGGAAATCATGACTGACAGCAAAGTAGACTAATCACACATGAGTTAGTGACAGGTGTCTTGCGTCCATTGACCAGTCTAAGCAGAGCAAGAGGCGGTCCTAGGCATCGACGTTACGTCCTTCGGAAATGGCAAATGCCAGAACGTTTCAGATAGAGACGAAACTTTTCGGAAGATAGTTTAGTTTTCCTTGATAAATTATGATTAAAAAAGAAGCACTGATGTTAGAAATATCTATGATTTAAGCTGGATTGTCACATCAGTTGCCGAATATAATAGGCTTCCTGTTTCTCAGTTGTAGCCTAATTGGTTGTTCGTTTCAGGGAAGCAGCGATCTGTCGCAAGATAAATGACCAAGAAGTTGGTTGTTGAACAGAGAAACGAGATCGGGAGGAATTTGAACATTTGCGTTGATAGAAACAAACTGAAAAGATGACGAACAGAGAAGACGAATATGACTATCTTTTCAAAGGTAAGCTATGTAGACTATGAACTAACATACCATTACCATTTTTGACCATGTAATCGTGTTGACCTTACTATGTCGACTTCATTTCGTGTTGTTGCTACGTACAGCTCAAAGTCAGTTGAACAGTTTTACGACGAGAATGTCGCAAACGCTTAGTGTTGTTCAACGAAGTAATTTATTTTTGCTACCGACGGTGCTACCCATTAACGACATCCGACAAATATTTGACGGCATATACCTTGTATAAGTTTCATTGGACGATGGGCGGCATTCATTTGTGCGGATGATAGTTATCTAAATTAGTATAGCCTACAATCGGCCTACTTATTTGTAGGTTGCGACAGTTCTAATATCCAAGTACACGACGAATGGCATTAAGTGGCATCTGTTGTGCAGGCATCATCTTACAGGCCAATGATGCAATCATCAATGGAGGCTGTTGGACTATTGGCCAACAAAGTGTCATATACTGTAGACTACAAGGATAATGGCACATCAAAATCCTCCAAGTTGCTTCATCACATAGGCTACTTGTTAGATAATGAACCAAAATACAATCCCCTATGTGTCCTCACTCACTTGTAGCCTAGTAGTAACCTAAACTTTTACGGTTGGATAAGAGAACCAGTGCCCATTTTGAAACCTTCTGTTATTTGAGGAAATGGGTTAGGCCTCCATCAAACATAGAAACTCTGACACTATGTCATGGTGCCCCACATTTAGGAGACAAGTAACCGTAAAATAATATTTGAGAGAAGTCATCCTGCTTGTGTCTTCCCTTGTGTTCTGTCCTGAACAATGGTAAATGATTTGCACAGGGTCTTTTGTTCAGAAATGGCACACTAAACAAGCATGTGTCGTCAAACTGGAAAGACCTGCATGAAGAGACTGTGACGTGTCGGTCACCGAATGCAGAGAAAAGATTTAACGTGAGATACATTGAGATAAAATGCCATGGCTTGGGCGTGATAGCAAAAGTTGATCTGAAATTAATGCAACACGGCAAGAACATTCCTATCTGCCACACTACCAGAGACATCTGGAGTCTCTGACATACTGTTTTCTTGTTCTGTGAATCGTTTTAATTGCTTATTTACTGCACCCCTCACGGTTAGCATGAGTCAGTCAGGTGGTTGAATCACTATCGACTGCTCCCAAACCGACTGCTAAGTGTTGCATGGCCAGTTGACCAAGTTCCTCATTGAAGTCCAACCCATCCCATTCATGTGCCCCAAACTGCTCTGCCACTTAGCCTCCTCTTGATGTGTCAGCTACAAGTATGATTTTATCCTGACACATCTATGTATTTTACCTGGACTTGATTTGTACATGGGTTGTAGTTTGTCTTGCAGCCTAAATAGGACGTTGAGCATTGGGTGTGTAACCAGTGGTTATCATGTTTATCGTTAGGGTGATTAAAAGCATCTGATGTGGTTTTTGTAATGGCATTGTTCCCCAGTAAACAAGTAGGGAAATGAACAACTTCTGTGTTATCTTTTGTTATAAGATCCAATCTGTTGGAAATGTAGTTCCTGGTTTACTTTGTGTTTTTCCACTTCCAAAAATGTCTCTATCTCTAGTACTAGTTTCCAATACTTCCTTATACGGATTCTCTCATGTTGAGTCAGCCCAGTCATTTGGTAGACATCGACATCAACTTGACAAGTTTCTACCTGACTGTCTTGCACAAGTGTATTCCTTCATGTTGGTGTGTCACTAGATACTCACACTGTTTGGTCAAGTAAGAGTGGATGATTGGTCAACAACCCTCAACAAGTAACAACCGACTCTTATTTCCTCAAATTGTGTGGTTGTGAGCTGGGGCATACGCTTTATTTATAACTGAGGATGCGGCCGTTAATTACTTTCTAAATCAAAAGTATGTGGTATGTATTCCTATGCCCCAGGCTCAGCTTTTTTGCGGTGGTGTACAATGAAGAAGTGGATAGACTAAATATATCGAACCCTAAGTCACCACCATAAAGTCAATCGGAAAGATTGAGACCAACATTTTAAATATAGTTCCACTATTATTGTTGGCTAGAATATCATCTTTTTCTTGTGTGACTGGATTCTCTTTCCCGATAGGTCTTGTTATTTTGTCGATTTTTTTTTAACAATGCTTACTTTGTGTCTCTCTGTTCTCCAGTGGTGCTCATTGGTGACTCAGGTGTAGGGAAGAGTAACCTGCTGTCCCGATTCACCCGGAACGAGTTCAACCTGGAGAGCAAGAGCACCATCGGGGTGGAGTTTGCCACGCGCAGCATCCAGGTGGAGAGCAAGACCGTCAAGGCCCAGATCTGGGATACGGCCGGCCAGGAGCGCTACAGAGCCATCACCTCCGCGTGAGCACACTCGCATACATTAAACCCAACGACCGACAACGGGTTACAGAAACTGTATTTTAATATCCAAAACAACCGCTAATGACCCGACTGAAGGTCTAAGCCACCCGTCCCCACAGGGTGCTCTCTCATGTCTGTACTTCCTCTCTGTTTTGATTCTGTGATGTAGATACTACCGCGGGGCAGTCGGGGCTCTTCTGGTCTATGACATTGCCAAGCACCTGACGTACGAAAATGCTGAGCGCTGGCTGAAGGAGCTCCAGGACCACGCAGACACCAACATCGTCATCATGCTGGTGGGGAACAAGAGCGACCTCCGCCACCTTCGGGCCGTACCCACGGACGAGGCCAAGGCATTTGCAGGTACGCGCTACTGGAGCACTGTGTGGCTTTTGTGTTCTTTCGATGACCCCAGCCCTGCTTGGTATTTTGGCGGACGATGTTTGGGGCTTTTAAACCATTAATGATCAAATGAATTAAATAAGAAGTTATTGGAATATGTTTTACACTGGCATATAATTCCTAAACTGTAGCCTAGTTTGCATTTAGAATAGGCTTATCCTGAGTAGCAAACTTGGAAGTGTAGGGGGGGGGGTCTTTGGATGTATCTTTTATATAATGCTTCTATCTCAGTCACTGACTGACATGACATGGTTGTGACAGCCATAGCAACCCCCTAGCAACCCCCTAGACACCACTGTAGATCAGCTGTCTCAACTGCTACAGAAGTCATCACAGCCACAACAACTGTTCTTGTTGATGGTTTCGAATGAAGTCAATTTGGATGAGATGGTTAATTGTAAAAGAGCTGATGCTTGTATGTCCAGCATTGAAAAGTGTCTTGGCTCATTTTTACATACTGGCAATAGCTTTGTTCAACAAGTTTTCTTTTGACATTGAGCCTCACATGACCCTCGGTTTTATGATCGTTGTAATTGGTTGAATAAAAGTCCTGCTGAGACATGAATGTTGTCCCATATCTCCAGGCAGCAAACTGTGGTTCAGTGTAGAGTGCACTCTATGTAAACAGGCATTATCTTACGAATAAATCACAGTGATTAGTTACAGTCAGGAGGAGACCATAATATTGTGGCGTGCAACATTCATCAGAGTAAGTTACGAAAGGATAGTCACCTATGGCTTGTAGTTCCATGTGTCAAGAGAGCGATTTGTTATGAAGTGGTTAGACATGACACACAACAGTCATAATACGGCATTATAATCTGACATATTCTAACACTTGTGTGCATTTCACAGAGAAGCACGGGCTGTCCTTCCTAGAAACCTCAGCGCTAGACTCTTCTAATGTGGAACTGGCTTTTCAGACCATCCTCACAGGTATAGTGTGCACCCTCATTACCACCGCGCCACAACACTTTAGTTTCAGTGCACAAACCTTATTTAATGATTTCAATTTAAAGGGGAGTCGTTGCTCCCAGAGAGGACGCTTTGTCTGTTCCTTTGAACACCAGTAATCCCTCAACCACCAGTAGATGGCGGCAGAATCCATTTTATCAGCCAGAAGCTCTAATTACTGTTAAATAAAAATAATTTGGGGAAAAAAAGACACCTAAGCCTGAACATTTTGGGTCAAATGCATAGGTTATTGGTGCAATCTAATGACTGGTCAATCAGGCATGGTAAGAGGTTCCATTAAGTTGTGTGTTGGCATTTGCTTTTCCATTCACTCAAGAATGTGCTCTTGATAGTTCATCTGTACTGGTGTAAATTACATAAGAATAACCAAGTAGCCTATAGCTCATTATCTGAGAAGGTAACATGCATTGGACGGACATTTCCTTAACAGTTGTTAAATAGAGTCTTCTTCCAGACCGTTGATTACCTTTTCAATTCATAAAAGTTGCCTGTCAGAACTGCATCTGTTTCAATCCAGTCCTGGGCTCGGCCAAATATCCTCAACTATCATTTTTACAATTATCTAATAAGCCCACGCCTTGTTTTTGGCTTTGATTTTAAATTCACTAAAACGTCAAACCAGCCTGGCCCACTGAGTCAACGATACTGCTAATTTCTAATTAAGGGAATAGAACCGAGCAGGCGCTCAGACATTTAGGAATTGTGTTGAAGACCCTGTGACCCGCTAAACATGGTTAGTGCAGACAATGGTCCCAGTGGATGACCCAAGGTCAGTTCTGGTATGGTTACGTTGAAGGACTACAGGTAAGCTCGCCATGTATTTCTAATTTGGGATTTGTTCATGTTTATTTGTGAATGTATAAACAGAAAGAGGACTTGTGGGACTGGAGGCATTACAGTTCCATCAACATACAAGTAGACAGTGCAGGTTCTTCCAGACTGGAGCTCTGCCAGAACTCCTTATCCTCACATCTCTCACTCTCTCCTCCACAGCCATCTACAACATTGTGTCACAGAGGCAGATGTCAGGGCGCAGCGATGCAGATTTCTCACCCAGCTCCAACGTGGTGCCCATCACTGTGCAACCCACACAGAACGCCACCAAGCAGGGTGCGTGCTGCCAGAACAACTGAGGCCCTGCCACCCTCTGCCACCACAGAGACAACACGGACAACACAGGCTAGGGACAAAGAGGTAGACAGGGGGAGCAGTAAGGTAGAGGAGGAGGGAGAAGATAGAACATTGAAACCGGTATGGATGTTGTATTTACCCTCCAAAAGAGACAAAGAAAGCAGGCAGAGGAGATGACCTGGAAGGCACAGACAGATAGACATAGAGGCTATAAAAGACGGCCGACTCAGACATGGACTACCAAGAGTCCCCGACTTCTAGTTGTATTGTTTTAATGAGGAGTCTGACCATAGAATTGTTCTTTTTAGCCTCTATGGCTCTGCCTTTACTTGATCAGCGTTAAAAAATAAATAAAAATAAATAAAAAGGGATAAAGTTCAAGGTATATTTTTTTGGCTTTATTGGCGAGAGAGGGGAAGACAATTGACCCGAGACGGAATCGAACCCGTGCCGATGGAAAGCGCTCTACATTGGGGCGCCCCTTGATCAGCTTTAAAGCTGAAGGACATGAACTGAATAGAATAAAATAAGAAAGTTTGCATATTACAAGAATCATCCCCCCCCCCAAGAGTCATTTTTCCACATTTGTGTGCTTAAGGCATAGTCAACTGATCTCTTATTAAGGTATAATTTAATAAGCGCAGTGCCACTGCACAGACGAAAGCATTAACATTCAGCAGTACAAGAAAGGACCAACTTCACAGAATTGCGACCGCCCTTTTTGCATGATCAGTCTCCTCTTCCTGAATGTATTAGGGTCAATGTACCAATGATATTTATTTAACACTATGTTTGATCTGAGGGTTTGTGCAAAAGTGCAACACTGTCTTGCTCTAATCAGATGCTGCTTACTCAATATGAAGGGTGTTTTCCTGTCTTTGGTTCTCTTGTGTTCACTGGTAATTCAATCATTTTAAGATCAAGTTATTAGATGTAACTACCCCTGGCTAGTGGTGGAATAAAGCCATTTTATCCTCTTTACCCGGTAAAATATGTTAGTCCAATTAAATTTACAGGACAATCTTGTCAGTTTTGCATACAGATACATTTTTCTTTCACACAACTCTGCTCACAACTGAGAAAGGAAAACCTGTGCTTGTGTTTCAAACCCATCCGTCCGGTCCACACCGGAACTGCCTTTACCATTTTATTGTTTCTTTTTTTCCCAATGTAGTCCGATGGGGCATCTAGATTTCGATTGCATCTAGCCATTTCAACACCCCCCCCCCTCCCTCCTGTGGCTAGGAAGACATTAAGGTTTATGGGTTAGCGTGGGTGGCAGTAGCCTATACCATAGTTTCTGAATGGAGCCTGTTGCGCTGCCTGCCCGCTTGGCAAGACGGTTGGGCCAATCATGTTACAGAGGTAAAAGGTCGTAGGGCCACTCAGTCCAGTAGTCTCTGATGGTCCTAGGACTCTATTGTATGTAACTGGAACAGGATCATGCCTTTTGGGATCATCTCTCAACAGTGGTCCAGGTCTTTTTATATGTGGTTCTTTTCTTCTGGGCCAGTGTAGTTGTGTTAGTGGCTGTAGGTTTGCATGGGTATGGCAGTGGGTAGTATCTATAGGTCTGCATGGTTTGTAGAAGGGCTAGGCATTCAGAGATGGGTTTTTCACAGTAAAGGGCAAACATGTAGACTGACATTCTGCTTAGATTTTCCACAATGTTGTGTTTTCTGGTTACTTCCTCAATGCTTAATTGAATGGTTTGAAGGTATGTTTTAAAATAGTAATTCTTATATCTGTATATTTGGATCACAATGGTATTAATAAATTACATTTATGAATTCTGAATGTTTTGTGATTGTAAATATTAGTTATTGAAATGAGTGTCCAAGCTTCCTTTGTATTATGTCACCACACAAATACAACAATGTCCGTTTAAGATGATTTCATTTTGTTTTATTAGAAACATTTACAATACATCTTGAATTTTGAAAAAAAAGATCAAAGAAAATAAACAAATATGGCGCATATACACTAATAAAATATTTAAAAAAATGTAATTCACAAAAGTCATGTTCTAAGAAATAAACCTGTGGTATCACATGCCACGTGTGGGCATGGTGCACTGTAACAGAGTTCAAAGAAGACATTTCTTTTTTTTTCCTTTTTTTTTCTCTTTCTTCAAAGTGACGGCCAGCCATAGATGGCCTTATGGCAAACCCTCTTTTTACTGATCACAGAGAAACCAGAAACTAAAGCCAGGGGATGCTGGCCCAAAACTAATGCACTAAGACCACTATAAGACCGGTATGAAACACATCTACTGTGCTGGAAGAATCTGAAACACTATCAAAGACGAATTGTTTCGACATGACTGTATTGGCCCCTTTGGATGACGTCAGAGTTTGACCCCAAAGGTCATTTCAGCCCCCTTCTCTATTACAGAGAACAGTGAATCAGCCAATTTAACATAAATATGAATACAATTGTGATTTTTTTATTGTTGCTTTGAGAATTGTAGTTGGTGTTATCAGTTAGTGAAATGGACTGCCAGGTCTTCCTCATCTCGAAGAACCTGACATGCCCAAAAAATAAAAATAAGGGATTGTCCGGGGACTGAAATGTTCTCTTTGCTTTAACTCAAATCCCTATCGTCATTTGTGATTGCAAAGGGGCTTCAACTATGAAAATCTACATGGGGAAACAGTAGAACTCTTATGTTAAATCCATAACACAAAGGATCTGTGCTGCTCAGCCAATCTACTGTATGTGACCATACACAATACATGCAAACTATTACGGATATGAATGTGTCGGAGTGTGCTGGTGTGTGTGTACGTGACCATTAACCATAGATCCACTATGCAGTATGCCTATGTGCCCAACTGTTGATGTCTTATTCCATTCATTCATTAAGGCTTTGATTCTTCTCTCTTCAATCTAATTTGTCTCTGTTTCTACTCATCACAAAGGCTCCCAAGTTGTTTACATGTGACTCTATACTATGAATGTGTTACATGTTGCCCTCTGTTAAGGAAAATAACTGCCCATTCATTCATGTAGCAATCATAACAAATGCAGTAATAGCAGAAAAAATCTTGAGATTGATGACAGCGAGTTAAGAGGAAACGTGTAATGGGTTCAGTCAGTTAAATGGGTTTAGTCTAAGGGCAATGGTTAGCTATTAGCACATGACAGTGCCAACTAAAAACGAAAGTTGAGGCACAAAATTGACGCTGTGAGTAAAATACCTCCAATCTGAAAAATATTATATTACTTTGTCATAATCCTGCTGGTAAATGCACTGCTGTTTGAAATTGTGCATATCTGAAGTTAAAATATAAATTATGGGGAATTGGCATCACCTTTAATTTCATTTACACTGAAATATATGGTGGTGCTTTTTTCCATACCTTTTATAAATAAAACTTCTTAACTCCTTAATTTTTTTAATTCTTAGTAGAAACTGACTTGTGTTTAGAAATATATTAAGTTCTTGTACTTTTAATTAAAAAACAAAACAAAATGTATTGAGGTTACTCATAAATATGTTGTTTCATTTTACAATTTTCATAAATAACATCCAGATAGTGACTTTTCCTCCTTTCTCTATGAAATGATAACCCATGTTAGCAAAATAGATTTTCAAGAAACTGTAATACGATTTGTTTTTATTCGTTTAAGTTACTTTCTATAAATGTGGAAGAACTTAAATATAGTTGTGAAACCCTCTTGCCAAGCTCTTGCCAAAACAAACTCAAACTTAAAGCTCACTTAGAAACTGATGAAACACAATAGGCAAAAGGAGTGCATTAGTTTAGTGGTCATCATATACATTCAAATGCAATACTCACTCATCTTGTGAATTTGATAGGTTGGAAGAATTGCTTAAGTGCATTGATTTAAGTAAGGATTTCCTATCACCACTTAAAAAGGGGCACAACTGTTTTTTTGTTTTACATGAATGCATAAGGATTTTTATAGTTGTTTTTCATAGAAGGAAGGTGATACGGGTTTCTATAGTTAATATAATAGGCTTAAAACATATTTAGCATAAGTATGGGAATACTTTAAGAACTTAATTTTGAAGCAGTATCACCTTAAGAGTCATACTATTTCTTTGTTTACTTACTGAATGAAAGAGTATACTATATTGGTGAAGTTGGTGAAATATGCATCACAAGCCATGATTTTGAATCAATCTGTTACACAACAAGGTAGATGTAATCAATGTTAATTATTTAAAGCTTTTTAAACACCTTGTTCAATGTTGATGCAATATTCTTATCAAATGAATATTACTTTTTACATCTTATGTACTGTTCTACACTAATACCATGCACTGAAACTCAACACGGTGAACACATTTCCTCCAGAAACTATGATGTTATATGAAACCAATGGTTTTACGTTCATTAAACTTAACAAGGATAGGGCTTTTATTACACACTGGCAACTTATCACACATATTAGATACTGTTTACAGTGGCATCTTTGAAATCAGGCAAGTACATGAATGGAAATTAAACGTCAGACTATCAAACATCTGTTACTTTGGCTGCTTGTATTAAAGGAACATACATTTCCTTAGACAGTCAAGATTTTTCACATTAAGTACTGGGATTCTAAAAGTTCCATGGTGGACACGTTTATTCTTTCTTGGCTATGAAACCAACTGAGATTGAGTAATTACACCTCAGAAGGTTAAATGCAATGATTGTTGTTTTTTTGGACAGTGATTGATTCATTGGCTACTGATGCCTCTAATACTGTAAAATAAATATTATTGAGAACAAATATGATATGCCTATAATCACAGCTATTGATTGACTGAAGCTTGTGAGGCTTTTTGATCTACTATGATTTAAGTAAATCTGAATATTATTTTGTTGGACTGGACTATGCTGAACTAAACATATTCACTCTATTACAAGGAGAGTATGTTTACATGTTATATTTTAAGCGTAAGAATAGTTATGAACCTATAAGTCTGTTCTTTGGCTATTTTGGAACTTAGAACTTTCTCTTTAAGTTGCTAACATGTTTATGATGAGTACTTTAAAATGATTGGGTTGTGCCATCAAGTCAGCCACTATACATTTATCAACAACTTAAACACTAAAATATATTTTCATGATATGCTTATGTTAAGTATAGATGTTTCTCCCTAAACTTAAGTACGTACAAAGTAATAATATTAGATAAATGCTACTTTAAAAAAAGGAAAAAATGTGCATTGTTCATGAGCACCAAAATCATTACAGTAAGAAAAACTTTGTTGGTTACAGTCCACCTATGGACGCAGTTCAACCATGTCTTTACCTCACAAACCGTCACAACAGGGGTTACCAACTTAGCCTTTTTTTCAAAAAGGAAATGCCTCAAGAGTTCATATTATGCTTTTGAAAAGCACTGCACGTTAAGATTGAAATGCTTACTTACACAGTGCACTGGGTTTCTTCTAAATAATAGATATTGTATTCAAACTAATTTTGCTTCTGAAGTTTGTGTTTGCACAGAAAGCTGTAAGAAATGACTGAAAGCAAGAAGTCTTTTTCTTATCCTTTACAAACATCAACATTTTAAGAGATATGAGACAGAAATCGGCTAATATTCTAGTGAATCCATGTCTTGTTCTGGATGGCATAAAATAGTTTGAAATTACTTTATTGTATTTAGTGAAAATGGTTTAGGTACTATAGTAGTATTATTGCTTTTTAGTAGTATTATTTATTTTCCTCATAAACATAAAACCTGATTAATAAAGAAATCTGAACAATTTAGAACTCAGACTGTCAGTCCCTGCATAATTAAGGGGAGGGATTCATATATAGATAGATTCACATATGCAAGACACAACTGTATAATTACAGTATATATTATTGTGTAGGTAATTTCCTTTTTGAATTTTGACTTGATGAAATACTTAAGTTAATTAATTTACTTACAATCTTATGTATGGCTCAAGCTAATATACATCTTTAAAGGATGATGAAGATTTATATAAATCCTTGCTCCTAAAATCTAAAATTTTTTTCTTCTTCGAATTCTATACCATAAGATAGTCAAAAGGACATAACCTTGTAAAAAAAGAGCCCACTTACAGTAGGTATTAAACTGGATGTATTGATATACGTATATACATAGATGCTCAGAATCCTATCTCATAAAGTACAATGCTTCATTCTTCAACCAGCCTCCAACGCAGGGAGACACTCAAAGCCGTCTTTTACTGTAACCAGTGCAAACTCAAACACATTGTCAGAATTGACTTTATGGATGAGACATCTCCCATACATCACCACTACTAGGAATAGCAATAATCAATAATGTCATAATAGGGAAACCTTATGTGCATGTCTGTCAAACTCTATGGACAAAAATTAACCATCAGTGGTCGGTTTGGTATTGTTTTTTTTTGTAATAAGGTGCTTTACTTTATAATAAGTAAAGTGTTACAACGCCTAATTTGTCATAACCTTTTAATCCTACTCACTCACACTGAACTGGTTTATTCACATTCTTTCTCTGAACAAAAACTTTCTCTAATGTTTGTTTTCAAGGGGCAATACTATTAAAGGCCTTTGTTGCTACATTTTTAGCGAAAGTGTAGGCATAATTCATATAAGTCTCAACACAAAACAATATAAAACAAATACATGTATTCAAAGAATAGCGTTACTCTGCCTTAAAATTGTCATGAAAAGTTTAGGCCAAAATGCTGTGCAATGTTCCTATTTATAAATAGTGAACTTTGATTCATCACTAAACATAACGTAATACAATGTAGGTACTCTTCTTGGGAGTACAGTGCTATTTCATCACAGTCCACAGACAAATCTGTTAGGGGTTTGGAGGGGTTCTCTTGCCATCTTGCATAAGAAGCAATCATCTACTGTAACTATTTAGATGAACAGAAGCTTAGCAAAAGTATCCCAAAAAAGCAGTGGATCAATCTGGTGCATTGACTTCTAGGCAGACCGGCCACACCTTCAACATGTGTTTTGTTACCACTAGCATGTTTAGAAGCAGTTCTCCAAACATCTAATAAATGACCGCAATGCGACTTCTCTTTTTGTCGAAATGGCCCTCCTCCCCCACCTTCCAAAAAGCCCTCTCTTATCCCTCAACAGCTTTAATCCCCCCCATCACCCTCTAAAATCCCAGAGTTGGGGCTAAGGCAGAGACAGAGGGTGTGTAATTTGATTCAGCATGAGTGGTGGCTAAATGGGGCGTTTCCTCTGCTTTCCTGTCAATTACGATCATCTGATTTCATTGTGAAGGCCTGGAGCTGGCCCATCATTGGCTGTGCCCCATGTCAGACGTGAGGGGGCAGCTGCAGGATGTCCCATACAGTAGGGTAGAGCGAGAAAGGGGGTGGGGGAGGGGGGTTGAAGAAGAGCAAGGGTTTCTGGAAACTTTGATCTTCCCTTGCACTTTGTCACACAAACAGGTTTTCTCGCAGAAGTATTTGATTTGGTGCTTGGCTAATGCTAATCAGACTGTTACAGTTACTTGAACAGACATTTTCATTTTTTGTGGTAAAAGACTCATTTTTGACAAGGGGCGATTACTATATTTACTGATATGGCTGATGATATTTCTTGGTCTAAAGTCCACTTGCTCCAGTAAGCTGGCAACCTGTTCAGTTGGTCTCTTTAAGATGCAGCTTTTTTTGTGGTAGGACAAAGGAGGCCCCTCTACCCAGTAGGGGTAGCTTAGAGAAGCAGAGATGGAAAGGAAAGAGGGAGGGTGGGCAGGGCGGAGGGAGGGATCCAATAAGGAGGGGTCCCCTTCGCCCAGCTGCACCCAAACTAGCCCCTTCTTTGCTTGAAGCAGTGGGGTGGGGCGGTCAGCAGCCTGTCCCTGCACCCCCACACACTGCACCAGGGTCCCCACACGGTCCGCACCTGGACCAGCCCATTTGCCTAATTATGAATGTGTCGCTCCAGGCCGTGTCCGAGCACTCTGGGGCCTACACCACTGCTGGGTCCAGACAATACGGCCCACTCTGGGAGGCAATGCATTGTGGGTCGGTTGCGGTCATTACCACCCTCAACAGCTCGCGATTGAACAGTAAGCAGAGGAGGGGAAAATGCCACTCCCATGGAAAGACAGAAAGAGAAGGGTCCCAAAATTATGTTCAACTTCAAGTCACATCCCCAGTGCACTATTAAACACCTGCTCCTCTGGTAATTAATTGGCGTGTAACAGCCCGTTCTGAGTTCATAGACATCATACGTCTGAATTAGGGGTACGCTATTGATTGATCCTTTTCATACTGTACCAAAGGTTTTTTTCAGCTTCTGTCCACATGTTAATACCTAATTTTGTCTTGTTTACTCTGAATACAAAATAAATGCCAGTCAAATGTTGCATTTATCCTTCAGTGACAATAGCCAACTTAATTAGTGTGGGTAAGGTGGTTTCTCAGGAAGACAGATCTCCTGTACTATCCAAATGGATGATTTCCATAACTTTTGGCATAAAAAATTAAATCAGTGCTTTACACTAACTAGAAATCACATGCTTGCCCAAGTGCCGCACAGAGCAAAGTTACAGAAACTTTGCATCAAACTCCAGATATGAACTTCAAAATATAACTGCAATGAAAACTAAATCACATCCTAACTGTCCACATGTATTATTAACATATTGGAGGTGACAGTTAGTAGGAATATGGTTGTAAAAGATGCAGTATTGTAACCAATAAAGGCTTTTGTTCAATAAAATAACAACACTTTGTTCAATTAGTTTCATGCCATATTTTCCATGAAAACAATAGGGTGAAATAACCTTTTCTTAAGCAACCAAATTTTTTGTAGATTACTGACAATCATATTTCTGAATCTAAGACATATGTAAGGTGCGATGAAAGATTTAATCTTTTTCCTTCTTCTGTTTTGACATCCCAGATCCTTCTGGCACATATTGAGTACTAGGAAGCAAATTTGAACCTAGCAGAACCACTTAATGGTAAAATAAATGTTTGAATAAAATGTTCACATTACTATTTACGTCTGACCACTGTAATTCATACATGAAAAGAATGAAAAAATGAACTGTAGCAGTAAAAAACAAAACTGGAAAATGCTAGGTACTATACTTCTCTTATAAACAAAACTTTTATAAAATATATATGCATATATATATATAAAAGAAAAAATTAAAAATATTTCTTATAGTTTTTAGTAAAGCAAGCAGTGCCTTCTAAAATATCTGCTTGTTGTTTTTAGATTTTTTGAGAAAAGTACATAGAATAATAATAATAATAATCATATTAATAACAGTAAATAATTATTGAACACTGTGACAAAACGAATGATAAAAACTGATGTTTTCTCCTTAAGAGAATATTCGGATGGCCTGCGTAACCAAGGTGTGGCAAACAGGGCACTCCGGGTGGTTGAGCTCACAAATGCGGATGGCACACTCCATGCAGAAGAGGTTGTGGCCACAGGGCACCAGGGCAGCCGTTACTTTACTTTCAAAGCAGGTCATGCAGTCCCGCATGATAGCCGGTGGAGAGTCCGGCACAGGGAGGCGCCCAGTGAAGCCAACACTGACCGAGGTGGGCTCGCTGTGGGCACGCCGGGCCTGGGCATGGGGCGAGCCGGCCACAGCGGCGATGCTGGTAACTGAAGAGTTGGCTGTGCTTCCTCCACCGCAGGGATCGGGCAGGCCAGGGGAGAGTCTGGTCAGGGGAAGGGGAAGACCGCCGAAGCTCTTGGACCGCTGCTGGGCATAGAAAGCCACCTGTTTGGGGTAGTCAGGGTCACCCCAGCTCTGGGTGCTCTCCGAACCAAAGTAAGAGCATGGCTTCTCTACAGAGCTGGAGAAGTTGCCCTTACTGTAGATTCCCCCTACTTCCCCTCCCCCTCCGACCATGGCGTCTGAGAAGTTCTGGCGGTAGCTGCTGGTGAGCGGCTTGCGCTGGCCCCCCTGCAGCCCCCACACCTGCTGCAGGCGGCTCTCCAGACCCCCGGAGCCTGCTGGCCCACTGCTGCCGTCCTGCCCTAGGCAGTCGTTCTCGTTGTTGTGGTCGTGCAGGCCTCCCGTTCGGAAGGCGATGTGCGCCTCGATCTCCTCGCGGGCCCTTTCAGCGTTGCCCGGTGACCCTGTGATCTCAAAGACGGGGTCACGGTCTCGGCTCGGGGTGACGATGTAGGTGCACGTCTGCTGCTGGATGCGTTTGATGGTGGAACCTTTAGGCCCTACAACCAGACCCACAACTCGATATGGCACTCTTACTTGAATGGTAGTCTGCCCTGGGAGAGGAGTGGGCGGCGAGCCACTGAAGGATACACCCAGCTTGTTGCGGGACGCCCGTAGCATGGAGAAGTGCTCGGCGGCAGATATGATCTCGCGCCGCGCCAGGGCCACGTCCTCCTTCCGGCCCGTGATCAGGAACACAGGCTCCTCACCCCTAACAGGAGTTTTGATGTAGGTATTGGTTTTGGCCCGCAAAGCTTTGATCTTGCAACCTGCAAAACACAGTGGCGTTAGTTTGGAGAAAACAAATATTTCTTATAACAGCATACCAAGTAAGAGGACATTTGAACTGAGACTACTCACACATACATACGTAACACATACGTAAGTATGCGTTAAAAACAATTCATGGCAACAAATACAGAGCAAGCATTTAGACAGTGAAATCTACACCAATGCACTAGTTTATAAATAAGTCAAAGAACAAACTATTTTCATGAATAAATCTAGTTTTGGACAGGTTTCCAATGGTCATCTGAGAGATAATTGTTTGGCGCAAAGTTGAATTATTTCTATATCTTAAATTATACATAGATTAATCTGACGAACAACACTTTTAGGATTTACAAGCCTAACATCCAGCCTATAAAAATACGATTACTGTTTACATCCGTTTGTGCTTATTGATGATGATGTAATGGCATACTATAGTGAGTTCTTCTAGAGGAGAGCATTGTGGGAAAGAGTGCAGGATAATGCTATTTCATGTCAAATTACCTTAAGCAGAAACACTGAGGTCGGAATAAGTATCAATCATAGAAGACAACATAAGTGAGTCATTTCGGAGAGGACTATCTAGTAGGGATCCAGGCATGCTGTGTGTACATTACACCCAATAGTTAAAACATACAACACACTCCACTAAAGAGCTTGTGTCATCAACAGATCTGGTGTGTGGAGCCTTTAAATTCAGAATTTAATGTTTATATTACCTCACAAAACAAACACCTTTGTTAGAAAGCAGATCCCACCTTTACCACATCGACAGGCTCTATATCTGGCCTCTTAACAATCACCAACCATTAATTCAATATGATGATCTCACTTAACGTCACCGCTATACTACGGACCGGTCACAAAGCATCATTACATCAGAAAAATAAAATATGTGAGCAGTGTGGAGTAATGGATAAAACACCAGTCAGCTGGTGTTTAACTGAATATCATGTGACTTCCTAATGCTCCTAAAAAGCCACACTTACTACCAACTTCACAAACATGGATAGCCCTGACCAGGGGACAGAACGCTCTAAAGCAGAATCTGTTCGAATGTAAGAGATCATAGTAAGCTGCAAAGATGTGAATATCATCTTCCAGGGTATTTAAGAGCATTGCATACAGTAATTCATCGCACATTCTTTCAACGTAAACAAATATCATAAAAATAGAGATAAAAGTCTTGATTTATTAATTAAGTGAGACAAGTGGTTGAGGAGAATTGTTCAAAGAAATTCACCTGAACCCACATCTACTGCCACTACATAAAAAAAGCTAAAACACTTCTAGATTATTCCTCAATGTTATGCCATGTTTGTCGTTTGAAGAGCATGCAGTGGTGCATGTCTTGAACTGTGTAAAAAGGGACCTACACTGGAGTAGTAACGTCTCCGGACACAAACACTACATCCGTAATCAATTCCAATGACTTTGATAGAGGAGAAAACGATCATTTTGCCACTCCACAATGGGATGCTCCATTAGCCAGATTTACCAGGTAGGCAGTAGTCAACCCCGTGAATGGGAGGTGTTCAACATGAGCTAACTAACGAGGCCCTCTGAATCAAAAGAAGCTCATCTTAAATCCATCCAAATCAGCATTTATTCTCAGTCATGGCAAAAGCCCCTTTGCTGCACGTGTGCTCACTGAGTCCACCCTGCGGCTGCATTCAGCTACCCTATTACAATTCAAAGCTTACATTCCGAGTGACAAACATGAGCCACACGGGGAGGGGCACTTAGTGGCATAACAAAATCCACATTGCCACATCTGGGGTTGATTGCTTTTGACCAACTTGAGACAGTGGGGGCATGTTCATCTGTGTAGCCCCATAAACAATAAAAACAAAAGGTGTACTGTTGACTAAAGGGGGTGGATGGGCAGCAGTAAGGTCTCCTGCCCATCCACATACTTCACCTTCCACAACTTGGACAACAATGTAATGTTGTAGAAGTGCAATGAGGTTCGGGGGGAGCCCTTGTTGTGACTACAATTCCTTGCCTGTGCTTCTATCCATCCCTGCTCAGTGCTCCCTCTTCTTTTCAGAGTCCTCACAACAGCCTGTCAACAATGGGTGCAGTCCAACCACTATTCAGATACAGAGTATGCTAATGTTCTTTTGAGAAGCTGTAAACGTATTTCCCCGTTGTGGAATGGTCACTTAAATTGACTGTGTGAAGAACATTGATTAGTTGATCATAACTGTAAGAGAATTAAAGTGCATGGCTGAGGAGAAGCACTTACACCTTGAAACAAAGAACAAAAGAAAAAAACCAACAAAGAACTGGATATGTTGGTCCAACTTCTCGCTGAGTCACGCCTCAATTCCTTGAATCATCCCGTATGGCAACTGGTAACACTGCCTAATAAGGTACCCCCTACCCCCCTACCCCACCACTTTCACACCTTTGTTTGATAACTGCTGTCATTCAAGTCCAGGTCTACAAAAGTCATTCAAATTACACAGCAACAACCGACCGAAATTTTGGATACAACTTTTGAATTTGAGAATTAAATGAGAATAATTTAGGCCATATTGGCATTGTCCAATTAACTGGGTCAGTTCGCAATAAACATGACTAAATACGGCAAAAAGCATGCAAGGTAAGAAAATAGAAAATGCTTTTTTATACATTATATCTATGCTATGCACATTTAGCAATACACTATATCAAAACATTTCGGGGACAACAACATTCCCCTACTCGTAGACTAGCACGTTGCGTTTTTGAACTGTCTCGCGCGTTTCAGACGACAAAGGAAGCAAGTGCTATCCCTGCCTGAAGTGTGCGTCTGTGAGCTGACATTGATGGCGTGGATGTATAATAATGCGCCCATGAGGTAACGGTTACTCTCAGGCTTTGTGTCTCCCCATGTTCAAAATTCGCTTAATAGACAATAAGAGAGAACCCGATGGCAACATTGTTAGACTTCTTGTTACAGTATGGAAACTTAACATTTGTTACAAAGGCCAGTGAGGGAGTCTGCATGGTGTCTCGGTGGAATACAACAAAAAAGAACACCACTCCCTTTTCTTTGACAATAACACCAGGTAACAGTTATAGGACATTACCAAAACAACATGGTAGCCACACTGAGACAAATTTAGTATCAAATTCATAACTTCTGACTGAAACATTTTGGTCGTAGTCTTTACCTTGTCTCCCGACTATTTCGGCCACATGTTCAGAACTGGGCACGGGGACGCATTCTGTTATGTTGCAGCCTCGTCCCTTCGTCTCAGCTGAAGAGCCTTCATACAGGGCACACAACTTGCTTTTTCCTTGCAAAAGTACCGAGTCTCCCCCGCCAACGTTATTAGTGTGGTTATGATGGTTATTGTTATTGTTACTCCTGTCCTGTACTCCCGTTGTAGGAGCCCCGCCGCCGTCCTCGCCTTCCCCGAGCCCCAACAGAGACAACTGGCCCAACGCGACCCTGAGGGCACGGGAGTCGTCTTCTTCCTCGTCGGGTGGCACAAGGAGACCTTCGCTTCCGAATCCGGAGCCGGCTAGATCCCCGCCGTAGCCCCCATTTTTCTCCATGATCCCTGCTAGAACCAGCAGGCTAGGCATGGCTAACAAAAGAGTGTGAGACAAAGACTGGGGAAAGAGACTGGAGAAACAGCACCCGTGCCGCCTCCCCGCCCCCTCCTCCTCCTTCCAATTCCCCCTTTGCGCTAGTCCCTCCCATAGACCAGCCCCCTCTCTCCTGTCCGCTAGCCTATACTTTCAATACAGTTCTCTCCCAGCTCAAGGCAAACGGGACACAAGGCCGTCTGCACGGAGAGACTATATCGCTCCACCCCGTCTGGTCTTGCAGTCCCCTCCTTGGCTGAACGAACTGCCTTCCCGTTTACCATTCCATCTCACATTCCCAAGCCTGTGGCATCTCTGAATCTTACCCCTGCGATTTATTTCACCTTTAGAAAGAAGGGAAACATTTCCTCCACCTATTCCTTTGTCTCTATCCCCATGCGTTTTGATCAATACGACTCATTCTGTTTTTCAAAAGACCGCAGCATTCTTAAATAGGCTACTTAGATACCATTCTGGGAAGACAATAATCATCAATCGATTTTTACAGACAGCAGGAGCACATTTTCAAAACTCAAAATCAGACCTTGTTAGCAAAGTGAATTTGGTTATCAGTGCTGGCCACTTGCCAACTTCAAATATCCAATGGAAGGATTATATAGGAAAAGTAAAAACAAATAGACTCTGAAATAGAATCGTAGTTTTATATATATATATACGGGATAGTCTCTGCGCAAATACTACTTATAAGTGTACATTTGGGTTAATTCTCTCATCTGAGGACGAAGGAGTTAATAGCGACATATTTTGGGGGTCCGCCCACCCCTCTTGCCGTGGGTTGCGGCAGGTCATCGCGTTGTTGTCTCGGGCGTCGTTGCGCAGGGGTTGTTATGTAGGAGGGGGGTCTATAAGAGGAGAAGAGAAAGGGAGTTGTCAGACAGGCGTTGCAGACACTATGCAGCGGGGATCTTCATAAAATCCCTCACATTTTATTTCCCGTGAGCAAGGCTGCTGCTCCTTACCGCGAACAAAGAACCGCGCCATGCGTTCTGTACAACAGACTTGCCAAAATGTCCTCGAGAGAAGCCACGCCTGGCGGCATGGTTGTATAATAACACAAAGACATGTGCATGGTAATAATAATAATAATGAAAATAATAACGATGATAATAATGACAATGCAAATATAACGACAACGATAAAATATGTATAATAAAAACAAAAACAATATAGATTCGTAAACAAAACAAAAGTTCTCAATACAAAAGAAAAAAATCACATTTATTAATAATCGCAATACTAATTGTGATATACTTATTTTTGTATGTCAGCATCTAGACACATTTTTATGCCACAACAGTACAGTAGCTTATCCCTACTGTAACCTATGTGGGTGGCATGGGGTGCATGCCATATTGGTCTGTCAAGCATGTGAATATTACCCTGCTCGTACTCATAGATGAAACACCTCATTTAAGGAGTAATTAACTGTTTGTAACAGCCTACTTCTACATGTTTCCAGATGCCACATCCTTTCTTACTTTATATTTATTTCAGACATGATCGATAATTCTTCAAATGAATTAATATCTAGTTATATCATCTATTGGCGGACTTTAGCACTGGATACAGTTTCATCTTTATTATTATTTTCCTCAGATAATTTGTAAGTAACCTATTTTGCATATGTTTGCAAAAGATATGTTTGAGCTTGCTGTTTAGGCATTGCCAGATTAGAGGACTTGAGCGTTACTGAGCAAATTCTGATGTGTCCATATCAGGCAGCATAATTGGGTTGTACTCAAAGCAACAATAACTACAACAGATAAAGTATGCGTGTCAGTTAACAGAATTGCATTTGAGAAACCAAGGGGATGTACACTATCATCGGTGCTGTAATATCCTTTTGGTACAGGTGCTTGGTACATGGTTATAGTTGGTGTGTTGTATGCCCTTAAATCCCACAAAGGGCAAATTTATGGTGGCCACGAGGAGACCATGATTGAAAAAGTTGTTGTGTCATCCAAACACAAAGGCATCAACAACAATCTAATGGTTGTGGTTGTTGTTGTGGGGGGCAGGGTTGTGTGTGTTTATGGGGGGGATCTGCTCCCAGCTGAGGGTGGGGCGGGGCTGGGTGGAGTCTATCCCTTACTCGCTACTCAGCGGACAGGCCCGGGGACTGGGGAGACTGTGGGGCTCCGGGGGAGATGCTGGAGAGGGGCCAGCTTCTCATTGACACACAGAGGCAGTGTGTCCAAGAGGTCATATGCTTCCATTAATGGGGTATGCTTGGAGCCCAAGGCCCCAATCAATAAAGAGGATGGATCAGGGATTATGTTTCTCCCACACACCCTAGTCTGTCTGGGTGAGTTGGGTTGTTGTAGGCTTGTTTGTGATGATACCCTATCAGTAACTTTTTCTCTCTCCTGAACATTTATAACCTCTGAATCTAAAAAGGGCTATACAAATACATTTGGATTTGAATCTACGTAGGTACAAGTTTCACTCCCAGTCCCTCTGACTCACTGATTGTGATGCCATACTGTACGCTAGCTTTGACCTTTATTTTTATTTTTGAGCTCTTTGTGTGTATTTCAGAGAGATAGAAGGGTGGTGTGTGTGAGAAGGTGGGGGGAGGGTTGTGTGACAGAGAAAGAGACACACTTCAGGACACTTGTAAAATGTAGAGTGCTGAGGTCATGTTACTTGCACATCAGAAAAAACTCAGTGATCTTCACCATCTGGTTGCTTGACTGCTCGTTCCGTCTGCCTCCTGCACCCTCTGAATGGGCGGCTGGATCTCTGGTGACATGCTTTGGTTTACTGTGCCACTTAGACAAGACCCATGTCTTTGTCCAGCAGGCCATGCAAACACCACATGCACCTATATAGACAGTATCTGACTCTGAGAAAAAGGACGTAATAGCCTGTAAAGAAAAACAACCCTGAAAGAGCATCCCTTTGACGTGCATGGCCAGATGTCCTTTTCATGACATTTTGGGGGCCTTGCTGTCACGTGAGAGCAGATATGAGCGCATGTTGGCAGAGTGCCAGGTTCTGGTGTCACCGTCAACCTGGATTTGTGGATGATGTAAGAATTCATGTGTATGATGTCATGCTTATGAGGTTAAATCCTACACTAATACCTTACTCTAATGATGTAGGTTTCAGCAGCATAGACAAGAGGACAACACAATCCCTCAGTAAGAGGATCAGTAATTGCAGATAATTTCAGATAATCCATAATCAGATCATTTGACTCGCACAGCAATGACAATTATCAACATATTTCACAAGGAAAATTTGACCAGTAAACAAGTTTTGTATTACTTTATGTATTAGGTTTGCTTTGTGTAACCGCTTGTCAATAGAATGCTATGAGTTTCTGAAAGAAAAGCAATCTACAAATACAGACACATAACATTCCTCATTGAGTTAAACCAGTAATGGATATTTAATGCATTACTTAATTTTGGTGTATTATGTGAATAAGTGTGTGGCTGAGAATTGTCACAGATATGTCCACATCTTGATTTAACATTCTTCTCCATTGTCAAGGAAAAAAACGACATACAACTCCCTTAGCAGACACACTTCCTCTTACTCTCTCTGTCCTTTCTCTTTTTTCTCACTCTCATTCACACACACACACACACAGGGGTATTGTGATTGGGGGATCTGATCTCAACTGGGAATATGAGTCAGGTGGTTATGACTTCATCGCTTTTCTCGGGTATTAGGTCATCTCTCTCTCTCTCTCTTTATCTTTCTCTCTCTCTCTCTCCCACTGTGATCCCCCTTTTACATTGATGCTTAGTGAGTAGGGACACACCTAGTGATGAGTAAGGTTATCCTCACCTCATGTTTCCCCAGTCTACAATGATCTCACACCTACTGTTTAAAAAGCCTCAGAATAAAATGTATCATCCCTGTTTAATTTTAAGGTGTTGTCATATTTTGCTAGATTATACCTCGCAAAAAAACAGATGGATTATGGCTACAATATGCTAGTATTGTATTAGCTCATTCTGTCAAATCTATTATACAATATTTTATGGACATGACATTGACAAATATGCAGGATTCCACACTGACAATTATTGACAATCCAATTCTACACAATGCCATTTTCTTAGATTTCCCACATACAGCATGACCGTGAAAGTCATAGGTTTATGAAAAGCAATGACATTTGTCATCAACGAAGTTAATGTAGAATAAGTAATATCATTTTTGATGACAGAAAATAATGCGTAGTGGTGCTTGCTTGTTTTGGACAGAAAAATAGGCCTACATCTGATTATGTGTAATGTGAAATCTGACTGTAGTGGTTGTTTGTTCACCAATAAATAATCGTGTAACACAGTTGGCTGTACGACCTTACCTTTTCATGACAAATTACGCCCATCTACTGGAGTAAAAAAACGGTAGACAGCCAAGCATTTTATGTTATGATCGACAGGTGGCGTCCGCCACAGTGTAATCAGGCATGTTCATTTCAGGTGGTTGCAACTAACAAAACCGGGTACTTTCGCAAGTCATAAACAAAAAACATTACGAAATGAGGATTTGGCATGCGTGAGATTTGATAGCTTTAGCTGTTCGCTTGCGATTTCTAAAATCGAAGCAAATTCCGGTAAGTTTGACAAACAAACAGTTAACATTCTGGCACTGTCATGAGTTGTTTATTTCAATCAAATGATTGTCAATAACAGTTTAATTAGGTTACGTATCATGTGCGTTCACTACGGATACTTTATTTGATCTTTTGAAACTATTATGATTTCGCTTACATTCTTTAAACTATTCGGTGAAGATCTATAACGCCATTATTGGCCATGGGGGTGGCGTATAGGCCTTTACCTTTGTTTCAGCTTGTCATTTACTGAAGGAGCAAAGAGGGGCTTGGAAGAAGACTAGCCGTCCTCAAGTGCATCGCAGGGGCGCCAAGAGTGACATGAAATTCATTTGTAGCTAAGCTTTTTAGAATTTGGAAGGATTTAAGTAAACATTTATATATTTATTGATATTTTATCGTACTAATGAAGCCTTATCGACCTTTCAAAATACAAAAATATACAGTGTTTAGTAGAAACATTTGGCTTTTTCCCTCTGATAATTAGTAATCTCACAATGTCCCTAATTGTCCTAAATAGGAAATCCCTGATCTTCTATCCCTTGTGGTTCTAAATAGTTTGGACCCACCCAAAGGGAGAATGTACACTAAACAAAGTTTGTACATCCTGACACTGCTCTCATCACTACAGCCGTACTGTCCTGTAAGTAAGGATCAGGAAATAGTAGAGCATAAAGAGCTTACTTTTGTTACACATCCTGAATAATGAATCCTAAACTATTTAAGATGAGTAGTGTAGAGTTCAAAGAAAGCTTAATGTTTCAGCTACATTGTTCTTATAGTTACAGTGTTACTTTTATAGTGTTATTGGTCAATTGGCATTTGCTGTTTTTACCCTGTGTTAAAGATTGGGAGGAATAGTTTTGATTCTGTTCTACAGCTTGATATGCTTCATTTGCATTTACTGTGCAGGAATACCTGTTACTGAGCAGCCACTCACAATGGTATGAGGTGTGTGAGACGGAAGCAAATGCTTCTCAGAAGAAACCTGCTCAACTGTCTATCAATTCCTGTTTGTGTCTGTACTTTAGTCAAGTTGGAAACACCTAGGATATACATCATGAAATGTGATCATGAAAACGATGCAAAGAAACCAGGAACATTGAGTATGCAGTTACAGATATTTGATCAGAATTGAACGCTTACGGCCAGATGTGAGCTGGTGTTTTTTGTTAACACTCATGAAACATTACGAAAGCCGGAACAAAGGTCTTGTTATATCCCAGAAGATGTTTGAACAATGTTTGATGTATTTCAAACTTTTCCTGTGACGAGTGTGACAAAGTCATTGAATAGTCTCAGGACAAGACAAGGTGTAAGTCTGTACACACCAGAACCTACAGTGATAGGAGAAAGGACTTTAGTCTTACTCACATTTATATCTTACAATGTTGATAAAAATCTGTCATTGCCGATTTCCAGTGTTGGAGGAAGGAGATAAAGAAATGAGATTGAATTATAAATAATAGCCTGTATGTGCTGTTCCTTCTAATAATGGCTTTCAAAGGCCTTACATGAAGTGATACTAAATTCTTAACTGACACTTTGACTGTCAGCACTAAAAAGAAAGCATGTGGTCGGCTTAACTTTTTTGCGGCCTTTGTGGAATGTTACAGTAGTGTCAGGCAGAAAGTAGTCTGCCAGACTAACCTGAGATCTGTTTTGTTTGTTGCTTCACAAGCAGTCTTGCACCTGTCATGTGGGACACTGTGGTGAGTTGCTTTCATAAGAATACTTTCTGCCACCTTCTTGTGAGTAAGACTAAAGTCCTTTCTCCTATCGATAGGAGAAAGGACTTTAGTCTTACTCACATTTATATCTTACAATGTTGATAAAAATCTGTCATTGCCGATTTCCAGTGTTGGAGGAAGGAGATAAAGAAATGAGATTGAATTATAAATAATAGCCTGTATGTGCTGTTCCTTCTAATAATGGCTTTCAAAGGCCTTACATGAAGTGATACTAAATTCTTAACTGACACTTTGACTGTCAGCACTAAAAAGAAAGCATGTAGTCGGCTTAACTTTTTTGCGGCCTTTGTGGAATGTTACAGTAGTGTCAGGCAGAAAGTAGTCTGCCAGACTAACCTGAGATCTGTTTTGTTTGTTGCTTCACAAGCAGTCTTGCACCTGTCATGTGGGACACTGTGGTGAGTTGCTTTCATAAGAATACTTTCTGCCACCTTCTTCTTCTTGGCAGATATATTTGACTTTTATGGAGGAATCTCAATAACCCTCACCAGGGGTTCTTTCTTGTCTCTTGTCTCGAGTAGTGGTTAAGGCATGCGAAGGGAGCGATACATGGTTAGTTTGGAATACGTGGACAACAGTTTGTTGCACATATACTGTATATTTTGGTTGCCAGGGCAAAACTTATTTTTTGTTAGCAAGAGTTTATGGAAACGGAGAGGAAGGGAGACTGAGGGAGACAGGAAAGCTACAACGAGAGCTTTTAGTACTGGGACGTATGAATCATAAAGAGAAAAAGCCACAGATTGACTGTTCCTTTCCACTTCTTGGTCCTCGCCAGAGTACTCCCATAACTCCTTTCTCTGGGCTTTAGGGCAACAATGCCCAAATGTGTGCAACCACGCCTCCCCACCACCACCACCACACACACACACACACACACATAAGAACTGTCTTTAACCAACTCTGGACTTCATTAACTCCACCCCGAGGCGATAAATACATGCAGATCCATCTTTATGCTGCCTTGGATTTTTGAGGATGGCCCACGGGACTTGCTGTGTCCTTCCATGGTATGGATTTACAGTTTTCGTGGAATTGTCCCTATTCTGACTCAGACTATTGTTCTTCAGATACGATTTTGTTTCTCATGGGAATTATTTCCCTGACAATTGGTGATTATAGATGATTCGTTTTTAATCTTAACTCTAGACCGACACATCTCTCCTAATCTCGGCTGTTCAGTAAAAGTGTGAATCAAGGCAGACTTTTACTTTGCTTCTTGTTGTTACTACATTGCACTCAATGTGGAACCTTTCACTGATACACCAACATGCAAGCTACTGGAAACTCTCAGCAAAGCAACTGTCTGAATAAAAGAAACGAAGGAAAGGGGAGAGAAGTGGTGCAGAGGGAGATCCAACAACTGCTGCGCCTGTGAACATGTCCAGCCCCAGCTTCTCCCGGCCCCACCTCTTCCCGTTCGCACACCCTGTTACCCCTCCCTGCTCTGTCCCTCATTCTCCCCCGCCCCCTTCAGCAGTACATGTGCAGGGAGTCTCAGGCACGATCCAAAGGCACACACAGACGACCGAGCAGCCAGGCAGCACTGAACTGATCTCTTTCACCACGCTCACCGCTAAAGAGGACCATATACCCTACCTACGGCTCTCACGTACACCACCAGAAACTTCTAGACAGCTGTATTTGTTCACTCTCACTCAATCGCACACATCCACTTTTCCAGAAGGATTTAACTAACAACTTCCCTCTCCACGCTGAGGTAAGGCCTGGAGTTTTTTGCTCTAACTTATTATTATCTAACGTATTTGCACTGAATGTTGTCATAAGTGCTAAAGAAGGTGTGTGGTGGTAGAACTTTGTAACTTGTATCTAATCTTTCAGACATACTTAACAGGTCCTTAAAAGGTCCTCTTACTTTATTTGACTTGCAGTGACTTGCAGTGATTCGTGTCACTTTTGAAGAAAAGTGGAGTGCAATGATATCGTAATGCTTGATTCTTGAATATGCAAAGAAGGCTGGTTTGGACACAGGTTTGAAGTGGGCAAGTAGAGCTAGTAAGCCCTACTTGAAAGCATATCTGTTCAGTTTTCAGTCATGATCTTGGAGTACAGTGTGTATCTTCATTGTGATAGGACATGAATGAATTTTCAGTTTCATTTTAAGATGGGTACGGATGACCTCTTTTAGAGACTTTATAGTTATCAGCATTGTGCTTCTGTAGTTTCCTGGGTCCAGTTATGAAGATTGTAATACTATTGAATCCTACTTAAGTGAGTCCTAGGTGTGGTGTTAAACTGTCTGAGAGGAGAAATAAGCACCTCCAACACAATTGAATGAGTACTTGAAAGTTACACTAGGCTAACTTGTGACGTGATATTGTGAGCAAACTTGCACATGACACCTACAATTCATATGATCCTCCACCTGCAGAGAACACATTATACACGCTATTAGAAGTTACCCATGTATGCAACAGACAATTAAGACAAAGCATTAGGAGATAGGAACCATCATTCCTTATCCAACATCTGAACACCAGCTCTTCTCCTCTTTCCCCCTCTTGACCCTCTTCAGCTAGCCCCCCCCCCTCTTCCTAAGCCTCTCTCTGAGCCTCCAGAGCTACCATGGAAACCCCAGGTCAGAAGCGTAGCGGCCGTCCCGGGGTCGTCTCCCCAGCCCGCATCACGCGACTGCAGGAGAAGGAGGACCTGTGCAACCTCAACGACCGGTTGGCCATCTACATCGACAAGGTGCGCTCGCTGGAGACGGAGAACGCCGGGCTGCGGCTACGCATCACCGAGTCTGAGACGGAGATCAGCCGCGAGCTCACGGGCGTCAAGTCAGTGTATGAGACCGAACTGGCCGACGCCCGCAAGACCCTGGACTCGGTGGCCAAGGAGCGGGCGCGCCTGCAGTTGGAGTTGAGCAAAGTCAGAGAGGAGCACAAGGAGCTCAAAGCCAGGTAGGATCACACATGGATACCAGGGGCCGTATTTAAGGTCACTTTACCTCAAGAATCCATGCTATTGATTTAATTGTAACTTGTATCAAGATCACATTATTTAGATGGAGTATTCTGAACGGGGGTAGGTGCTGAGATTTGGCATGATTTGTTCCTGTCCAAAGATCATATCTACCAGCCACTACTAGTTACTCTAGCATGTTTACTGCATAGAAAATAACTTTTCTGTATGAATCTTTACATGTCTATTTTTCGTAATACGTGTTTACAACCACATATCATTGATGCGAGGCTGTGGGGAACAAAGTAAGAGATAATGGTGAAAACAAGGAACTATCATATGTGGTGAAGTGTGGCACTTCTGTGAACTGACGAGGGCTGGCCTCGTATAACCTGCAATTAGAAGTACTGTTCAGGTACTGTTCAGGTACTGAACATAATGTTGCATTCCAACATGGCGCTGACTCAACAAGTTAGCTTATGCTGCAGAGCATATTGATATGAGTGACAGATCAAAACTACATCTATTAATGTTTCCCATATATGTCACAGTGAGTAAAAACAACCTGGACAATGATACACCTCCACTTTTTTTTACCATATTTCATAAACCCCATAATTCAAGACTTCACATTCTTGGGTATTGGTTAAGAAATGGGTATGAAGACCAACACAACTTAAGGACTTGGAGACCACATTCCAGGTGATTGAATAGGCCCTGTATTTCACAATAGTTGTGAAATACAGCTTTGTGGCATCAGGCCCATTAGGACCTGTAGCCACAGCCGTAGCGCCCACACCTCTGACAAACACCTCGCTCCGTTTCCCTAGAAAAACAAGTCTGAGTCATTCAACAACCCAAGCATCCCAGGCATGCCGAGAAGATCATTATGCAACTCCAAAAAACGATTCAATCAATCCCAGAGACCAGGTTTACCAGTTTATACTTTCAACCTTTCTGATATGCTAGGCAAAACCACGCAGGTATACAAATCATTATTCTAATGTTCACCTGGGTCACCTGCATCCCATCACAAGCGACTCTATTTGATGTCGAGCTTGGGTTTGGGTCAATCCAGGACCCTTCTCACCACAGTAAAGTACCCCCTGCACCCTCTCTCTGCAACATGCTGATGCCTGCAATACCTTCCCAGGAATGTGTTGCAGTCTTGGTGAAGTCAAACTGGGGTTAGAGTGTGTCAGAGAATGAAATCGACCAGTAAATAAGACTTGGCCTTTGCGTGGATCCTACCCATACCAAAGGCTTTATGCTTCATCTTTTATGCATCAGGTTTTTCTCTTGGGAAACCGAACAGGGAAAATATTGCCAAACCAGTGGAAACGTACTCAACTAAACATACCTTTTTTACATAGCTATGACTGCAGTTCGTTAATGTTCATTAGAAATGATGTTTGTCTGAACACGAAAATGCATAGTGGGCAAGAGCAACTGAGTACTGTAGCTTTTAAAGAACGTAGTGTATCCTTGTGTAGTGCTGCAAATGTACCCAGGTTAGGGTGGGGCCTGGCCAGGAAAATCTTTTGTCTTTACATGTATTTTTGGGGCGTCGGCCTTCATGAGGGTGTGGACTCCTACTGTTGACATAAGTGATTTGGAGCTTTTGGAGATCATTGTTAATGATGCGTGTGGTAAGGTAGATGAGCAGGGCATTGAAACATAAAAGTAAGGTGGGATGGGTTGTTGGTCCCCAGGACCCATTCAGCCTCACATTCTGTTTTCTGATGCTTCCTTTACTGCTCCCTAGTTACACCCGTATATATAATACAATTAAACGATTCACATTGTCATCATATCATTCGTTTTAATTTACAATGTAAAACAAATCTTTTGATGCATAGGCGGCGGAAATGTTTCAGTCGTTCTGACTCACGCTCTACTCAGAAGCCAACCTGTTTGCCCGTGTTTGGTTGCCATGGCCCCCGGGAGTCCTGGCATGGGCGTGTGACAGGGTGGTGACTCAGAGTTTTTTTTTGGTTTTTTTTTCTTCCCTTCTTCTCTGGCCCCCAGAGACTCTGGGAATGGGCTGACTGGAACCCTCAGTCCAGGGAGTGGTTTATATGTAGACTTCCACACTAGAGTAGTGAGTCATGTGTTTATTAATACTAACAGATTGATACTGGCTTCCCTATTGGGTTAGAAAGACATGGCCAACTCGACAAACAAATGGAACATCTATTCTCATTTTGATATGCAACTGTTTTGCTGCACGGCTGATGGAAATACAAAGAGTTCTTTTGTCTTCCTTTCAGCTGTTTCTTAGTGTTATTCAAATGTGAAACTCTAACTGTACCAAACTGCTGCACATTCCCTTGGCCTTTAGATTGACTCTACACTGTGTAGTGCAACAGTCAAAGCTGTCACTTATCATGGCTAGTATTTGGTCACACCTGTTCAGACATTTTTGTGGGCCCTCTACAGGCGTCTGTGTTCCCCAAGGGACTGGCCTAGAATGCTAACTACATGTCCTAAAACATGCCTTGCACTGTAAATGTTTCACAATTATAAAGAAATTATATTTTACAAAAACAGGTGCTTGTGGAATGCAAGACACTAACCGAGAGCCGTGTGGGCAAAAGCAGATGTCATTTGATGAAAGCAGAAAGCTGATCATGAAAAGTTCAGACACAAGGCGCTACATGACGTTAAGCTAAAACAAGTAGCTACAGACCATAGCCCCAGGTGGCCACATTTGTCAAAGTTTAGTTTAGTCATCCAGTCAGCATGCTCATCTTGTGCACTGTAGAGGAGGCGGAGTCTCGTGCCCAGCAAGCACCTGAGCTGTGCCAATGACTGTGTAATATGAACATGTGTGGGGAAGCCCCCCTGAAACCCACAACGCGCTCATAATACACATTAGCCTTTGTGTGGAAATGGTTCCTGTAACACTTTTCTGTCTGTATCCACTGCCATTTCGTTTTTTTAATGTATTTGATTAGCAGAGTTATATATCTGAAATAACATACAAAAACTGAATATAGTAAGTGCAGCAGAAAATCAAGGACTGGAAGGGCACAGTTGTAGCAGTATTACGGTGGTTAGCTGTATTTTACAAGACAGTGAAATAATAGCATAATCTCTATTACAATTTACAATATTGCATAATTACACAGATGGGCCAGTGCTAACAACATAAGCAACATCATATATTCAGTACGACATTGAAACATCTAATGCAGGCAATTGCTGCTGAGTAATTACACAGTAATGTATGAACACTATTATAAATGAATGTGGATTTCCCCCCCTGAGCATTGATCCACCCTTTTCTGCACACCTGGATATATAGACACTAACAATCACATGTGGTTTCTAAGTGATCAACTATATTTTACTTTAAAAATGTTGATGATTTGAAGCTGTATATATTTTTGGTATAGAAGAACTGTGAAAGCATCTGGTGTCAGGGACTATCAGAGGGCACACTAGGAAATGTATGTATCACACAGCGTAAACCCATTTCCTTGAGTGTGAATTTATTTCATTTGAGTTTCCTCTCAGTACTTCTCCCAGTCCTATCGAGCCCACACAGCAATAGTCATATGATATCTGTAGCGTACGCACCAAAATGTTATCCAGTCCACTTACTCAGAGTTGACAGAGGGAAAGTAGATTGTTTAGTCAGTTTTTGACTTCTTGGAATGGGCAAACTCCTTCCCTCCCTGTTATCCTCCATAAAGATGCCTGAAGACTCGCATTCCTATCCTGGGTCATATGTAAAAAGAGGAGGGAATAAAGACAGACTTTCAGAGGTTAAAAGAGGAGAAGGTTCCAGTCACAGAGGGAGGCTAGTCTATTGTTAGTCCTAATATTTGTGAAAACCATCGTTTTAATGAGTGAGCAATTATTTATAGCCCAAGGAAGTTCTGATGTCATACTATTGCAGTCACTGATGTAATGTTCCCTACCTTTCTTTGATCACACAGCAAGCCATGCTTACATTTCACTGTACGGCAGGAGAAATCCATTCAATCTCTTTGTGGATCTGTTATCACAAGATATTTTTGAACTGGACCGTTTAAGCTGCTTTGTCCTTAAATGGACAAGAGCACACATGCACTCAGTCAATGATGATGCAGCTGTGAAAGCTGTTTAAATGCTTTGCGGTTTTTACACGCAAACTCTCCATTGAATGCATGCCTTAGGCCCTCAACACTGCAGGGTATGAACATCTTGCAAAAGGTCAAGTATGTGACATGAGTGAGGAGATATGTTGGCCCTTGTCTGCATTCTTGTGGATTTCGAGAAGATGGAAAACTAAGCTTTTCATCAGCACCTTTACTATTGAAAATTACGTTTTGAGTGAAACTTGTTCTGCAAAGGGGATTCAGGGTTTGTTTTAGCCAACTGTCAGCTCTTCATACAACAGAATGAACAGTCAAGAAAGCGATATGTTTTGCACCCTCAGGAAAATAAATAATAAATGTCTACTATGACAACTGATTGTTCTATGTCTTCTCCCAGGAGGCTTGAGTTCAGTGAGACTCATGAGACTCTTGTCCCTGTAATGTCTTCCCCCAGGACAGCCCCATGCTCTTCCACAATGACCTCAGCCTGTATCATGTGACGCCAGCTAGACCACCCCTTGCACCATGTTGTATGGTGCAAAAGGGCCATCTAGACTCAAGGCTCTCTGGGTTTGGATGTGGGCCAAATGGGGGAACCCTTTTTCTTTTTTTTTCTTTTTTTAATGATGGTGCCAGGACTTCAGTAGGACTTTTTGATGGTAAGTGGTAGCTATTATAAAATGCAGTATCCCTATGGAACTGTCAGTCTGAGTAAGAGAAAGTATTTTCCAGTACCGTCTCGTGGCTTCTTGCTCTACTTGCCTTAGCACAGTACACTGCAGCGGAAAACATATATGCACTGTGTCTGTAAATGTGTCGGACGGCGTTGGGTTGAGTTCTGTTTAGATAATGAAAGAGTAGAGTTTATGCTTCCCTGGACCCAGGACTGGGTTCTGAGAAGGGCAATGGTGGTTTGGAAAGACTGCGTGTGTGTGTGGAGAGAGTGGAGTTTGTGGATCAGAGTTTCCATGGTACTCTGTTCTCTTCGGGATCCTGCCAAGCTGCATGAGTCACTTGACTGATGGGCTAAATCACTTTAAGATGCTGCAACACACAAATACACTCACACGGGACCACACACACATAATTCTACTGATTGGGGAGTTCCCCTTTGCTAGTAGGTGAGTTGGGTGTGCCAACACTAACTTGCACAACTTCGATTCCATACAATTCCTCGGTGGTTCTTTACTAGGGTGATCAGACTTCCGGATTTCTTTTTTTTTGGTTGTCCTCCTTTTTGGACCCTTTGTCCTCCTTTTTGGACCCAAGTGTCCTCCTTTTCAGGGTCATGCTTCTGGTCACCCTATTCTTTACTCTATTACTCTAATGTACATTTGTAACCAACCTTTCCATATGATTTGACTAGGCATAAATTTTGAATATGGGGAGAGGCCTCCAGATGCTTTGCATTTAGTGTCACTCAGAATTTCCTTTGTTTGGCTGAGCTTTTGAAATCTTAGCTTGATTCTAAATTGTTTATCATCAACCTTGTAAATGGTTTATCTTCAACATTCTTTTGCGTCCCTTTGAAAATGGGGTATTTAGCTGGGAAGATGCTAACTGTCCTCCATGTTGGGATACAGCATGTACCAACGGTATCCAGGCCCAATACTCTGTTTGTAACCCAGTTCTTCTTTCTTTCTTTTTGTGACGACTAGATATATTACTGTGTTTGATTGTGTCCCATGTTACCTCACAGCTGTTAGTTTAGCTGTTACAGTTTGGTAGCTTTCCCAGTGCTAACACCGATGCTAAACTTGCTACACACAGCACACCTTTTTGTTGCATTTTAGCTCCATGCTAATGTCAGCGCCACACCCGGCCTCTTCAAAAAGACTTTATAGTAACCAAATGCAGCTGGGTGGAGCAGCAACCAAGGTATTTCTGGAGAGCACTGGGTAGAAGAAATATCTGACTGTTTACTCAACGACAGAGCTCGCCACACCACAGTTTGTTGTTACTGTATACTGTTCAGGGTATAAAGTTGGCTGCATGGAAACAATTAGATTCAGCCCATGTTATTTTCTCTACAGTATAGTAACTATGGTGGCTTAAATGCTCTCAGAATTTCAGATGCAGATTTTATTTTTTTGTTAATGTTAAGTCTATAGTATTTTCTGTGTTGCAAGGGCACTATTGAAGGACGACAGAGAAAGGCTACCTATACGCTGAAAACATTTCCTTATCTTGCAAAGATAATCTGACTAAACAAAGGTGATAGCTAGCCTTTTACACAAACCAGCCAGTGTCAAAAGACATGCACCAGGTGTTTGACTAAGCTGTAGAATAATTATGAAAAGCCCACACACAGTCAAACCTGCATAAAAGGCTTTATCAGTGATTGACAGACTTTCCTTTCCTTGTTAACAAAGTCTGTGTGTTTGATATGGGGGACAGAATGGGATGGACTTAGGAAGGCACATTCAGTTGTCAGGACTCTAGGCTTTTTGCAGATGTCAGTTTTTACATTGTGTTTGCTGACTGAGTGTTTGATGTTTGAGCGACAGTAACTGCTCTTGGTGGTGTTATCGGATGTGAATGTTTTTCATATCTTACTCGCTTGTTGAACAACCCACCTCCACCTCATGCCATGTCATAGGCCTAGAGGTCCATCGCGCCAATCTCAAATAGTATGGTTGCTATAGTTACATGTAAAACAGGCATTTGTAGCTCCAGTGACACATTGTATAGGCCTGTTGTTTGTGGAAAGTACCATTGCTATTTCTGGACTCTGTTTACTTAAATAGTGTTATTCGTCCGCTTTTGGCTTCCTTACTCACTTCTTGTTCTTATAGTCTCAAATTTTCCTAGAATTGCTCCACTGCATGTGTAGGTACCGCTTAACGTCCTGGCAGGAAAAATAAATTGGGGGTGGGAACCTTTTGTAAGATTTCTGGCGGGAAAAATGAGGGGAACCCTGGTGTATTCCCTAAATGTTGAAAGAATGACTCATCGTGCGACCCCACCCCTTTCTAGTTTACACATGTCGACCAGACGGCCCGTGAATAAACACAGTGCCATAGTAGCACACCGTGCAGATCAATCAGCACTTCCAACTCCCCACAGAGGAATTCCGTTTGTAGTAGCACAGGAAGTGAATGAGGCGGTGAAGTGCTTCTCAGCTCCCGCGGCTCACTGATGGCACAGAGCTTTTTGCACCCCCTGACTGTGGGCAGCTCTACAGAAATGTAACATTGGTGCTATGCTGCTGATGGGTAAGGGTTGTGGTTTCCAGGTAGAGAGTAACATGATGGAGTTGGTTACTCTGCCCTTTAACCCCGTAAGAGTCCAAGGTTAAATGACCCTGAATTGCATACTTAAACATATTCACAGTGAATGTTCTGCCAAACACGACAAACAATTGTGAATGCAAAAGGTGTTGCTGAAAATATACAAATTTGTAATCATAAAGTAAGTGGTGCCATTTAGTCATTTTTAATGTGGTTGAAACTGCAAAGTATCTAATTAGCTATTTCATATTTTCTCAAAGCCTCTGTGCTATTCCAGTGATTTAGTGCAACATTATCTGTTTTATCTCAATGACAGGAGAAGTTTCCAACCTCAAATGTACAATTTAGACAGACATACATACCCTGTATTGAATTGCTGTACCCTTTTTATAATGATGCATCGGCCGTGTCATAGAAATTATAGGCTAGACTTTCCACTGTGGGCTTACAAGGCTTTTCCACGCTGTTCAGGTCTGGAATATCCTGAAAATAAACATTCACAATGAAAGGTCCGCCTCCTTTTTCCTTTCCTTCCAATCTCCCAAAACGTGGAGGGAAATGCCATACTGAAGGCCTGACAACTAGGCCCTGGTTGTCATAGTAACGACACAGCAAAACAGGGAGGACTGTGGGTTTCTTCTTTTTTTATTTTTTTGGTACGGGGCGTGTAAGGCGCTCTCCATGCTCGTCATTGAGGTGGACAAAGATAGCAGTGAGTCACCCGAAGGCTGGGGGCTGAGCCGACACATTCCTCCTTTTATTATTTCTCCTCTCTTACTCTCTCTCTCTCACAAACACAAGCATCCACCCTCTGTCTTTATCCATTTTTCCCTTGTATTAGCTTGTTTCTTTTCCTAATACAAACAATTTTCTCCATTTCTTCTTCGGTCCAGTGTCTCCCTTGCTCACAGTACTCTATATTCCGGTCAATTTTTATTTTTTTTACACAATTTATTTTGACCTAATATAAAACAAAGAACAGCATATTATAGAGAAATGGTGTTTGTGAAAAGACTTAACCAACACAACATAAACTGGGCAAAAACGTATGTCCTTTGTGTCAGAGAGCAGAATTATTTCATCAAGATGAAACGGCTTACTATACATGCACTCTCACAGTGTACACTTTCTGTAAATATTTGATTTAAAGATGGTCTTAATGCCATTGGTAAAGCAGCACATATGTATACAGATGATTCTAATTCTGTAAATTAGCTGTGTTTAGACTGGCTCGGATTCCTCTGGTACAGTATAGTATAAACTACAAATCATTCATAACTGGCAACTGTTTGATGAACAAAATTAAACATAAATCCATGAACATCTGGCTGTTCCAAGACTTAATGGAAACAAGGTTGAGCTTTATTTAAAATAGAAGTCGGTGCAGTCAATTCATGCAAAAGTCGAATGGGATAATGCAGATGGTCATAAACAGTCACTCATTAAATAACAAACACATACTTACACACACACACATGTATTCATACGCACAGCATACAAACACACACAAGTGCATTGTACATGGTTGTTGATTTCCTCACACCCTTCCCCCAGTGTCGTAGTTGTGAGGTTATTCTGGAACAGAATCCAGGAGATGAATGCATTTACATACAATGCTAAATACTTTAAATATTTTTATGTTGAATTACATATATTTTTTTTACAATAATTGGTAATTTTTATGACTGAAGGTATGTACACACACCCATGCACCTTCAGCCAGTTTGGGACAATAGCTCTACAATTAAGTGCACATAATAATTTCTTCATGTTTAGGAATGCACACAAACAACACGTTCACACCACATAACGACCAGTAAGTAACAACCATCCCTTAGGTTTCCTCCATGTTCCCAAATCGCTATCATGTTAATTACCCATTTTATGGCAGCAATAAAAATGTTCCACCATCACCAAAAAATATCTAGCGTCTGGAAAAGTAAACAGTTTATTGGGACCCGAGCTATTAACCCAACCGAGCCCAATGTACTCAAACCCCAATATGGTTGAACTTTACAATTAGTACCATTTCTATTTACAGGACCTGTGTTTCATTTCCCCCTAGTTGACCATCTAGGTAGTTGTGCTGTAATTTGCAGTAGTGTTTTGTGAGTTGATAAACAGTTAAAGCTGCCATGTATGTTCTGTGTTTGTGTGTGTGTGTACTCTAAGCAAGCATGAGCATCTCTGAATGCTGGTCCGTGTACTGACAATATTGTAGTATTAAGACGGTGAGTTACTTTGCTGGAACGTACCAGCAATACTTTTTTACACTTTGCTTTTGAGTGCTTTTCCCAGGAACCCCCTAGCTCTCTCGGCCAGTGACAAACACCACATTCCTCACTCACATGACTTTCTTCCTACATATGCTGAGGTACGGGATGTGTAGGTGTCACAAGGGTCTGCATTTATGGAGAAGCAAGGGAAGCCTGTCTATGGGTGGTTTTCTGATTTAAAAAAATACTAAATGGAACATTTTCAAGAGTCACATGAATGGATGTGTGGGTGATTAGAAAACCTCAAGTCAATAGTGCTGGATGCTACCTCCAGATTTGTAAAACCCACAACCCCTGTTGAACACCAGGGCCTACACAGCCTCTTCTGGAATCTTCAGGACGATACGCGAGAGCTAATGTGTTACAACACATTGTATTCATGTACATATACAGTATGTCACCACGCACACATGTTAAACATAGTTTAGTCTTATTGGAAGTATGGGCCTTTTCATTTGAATGGGAGCCACTTTGGGTTGGCAGCGTACGGGGAACCATGAGGCCCGCCTGGGTAAGTGGTCTGGAAGTCATCTCCCTAGCAGATGGCCATCATTAGTGACAATGAACACTCCAAATGTAATAACGGGGGGGCTGGTTTCCTTCCTGGACCCCCAAACTAATACACACTTTTCGTTTATCTTCTGTGCTTGGCCGTATAGCGTTTTTTCCTTGTACTCTTCCAAGTAGTTTGGTTGGTTTTTTTTCGGTACCCAAACTGCCGATTTATTCCTTGGGAGCATTTACGGGATGTTTATCAGAACGCACGCACATGCAAACAAGCCTGAATGTTTTTCGTTTAACCAAGATTGCCCGGGGAGCATCGCATGTTTCACTTCTGTTGGCAGCCCAGAAGCAAATGGGCTTTTTGTCCTTTTTAGAACGGGGCGTTTTCTTCCTTAATGGCCCTTTCAAATATCCACGTCACCACAGTACTGCTGCTGATAGAGATGAGTCAAACAGAGGTCCTCAAATTAATTTGTGATGAGTAGTTATTGTTGTCCTAGGGAGGATTGTTATCATATGCTCATTATAGGATTATGAAAAGGACTCATTTTTCACAATCACTCAACCTGGCCGGGTAGAATCAATAGGCTCAGGTTATGTAACCAACTTGGGTTAATATGCTACCTGACATTATAAAGCCTCCAAGTTATTGCTCAATAATGGAAACAAACAGATGTTCTTTGTTACGGGATTTGACCACTTAAACTCCATGTATCTCTCCTTCCTCGTCCTCCTCAGGAATGGTAAGAAGGAGTCTGAGCTGGAAGCAGCTCTGGCCCGACTGAGGGACCTGGAGGCTCTGCTGAACTCCAAAGACGCTTCTCTGTCTACAGCCCTGGGGGAGAAGCGCTCTCTAGAAGTCGAAGTGAGGGACCTGAAGGCCCAACTGGCCAAGGTAACATACCGTCAGACTTTTATATACACACGCACATACACACACAGTACACACACACACAGTACATACATACACACACACACAGTACATACACACCCAGACATACACACACATTTTCACATTGTTTCCTACGAGGGCTTTATACCCGCACACAATGTTTCACTGCCACAATAGGCTATTGTCCTAGCCCAAGCAGCAGTTGTAGGCCTCATTTTCTCAATGAAACTGGCCATGTGGTGAATGTTGACTGAATGGCTTTCATGTGCCACCTACTGTTCACAGGAGGGAAGTACATCTTTGCAGCCGATTATTCTATGCCCCTCGCAATTTCTCGGCTTTTCAACTTCTCTCTCTTTCTCACCCACTCTCGATGTGAAGTTGGAGAGCAGCCTGATCGATGCCAAGAAGCAGCTGCAGGATGAGATGCTCAGGAGGGTGGACGCGGAGAACCGCATGCAGACCCTCAAGGAGGAACTGGAGTTCCAGAAGAACATTTCCAATGAGGTGAGACAAACGTCGGCTTTCCCCTTGTTAATGCCTGTTTTGCTCGGTCTCTCGTCTACCTTCGTGTACTCTCTCCCACCTCTCTACGTACCTCTCTCGCTCATCCCGGTCATCGCACACTTCTCTATCTTCGCCAAAATGGCCGACCATGTCCTCACCGCCCGTCTCCTCTCCCTCTGACCATTTTAAGGGTCAGCGTGAGATGCGGCGCAGGCACGAGTCTCGCCTGATGGAAATAGACAGCGGGCGCCAGCAAGAGTTTGACATGAAGCTGTCTGAGGCCCTGACTGACCTGAGAGCACAGCACGAGGAGCAGGTCAGCATCTACAAGCAAGAGATCGAGAAGACCTACAACTCCAAGGTAGGGCAGCAGCCCCACACACACATGCACATACACCTGTAAGACGGCATTCGTGTTCACGTGTTGCCCAGTGAATAACTCGTGGCTTGATTGGTAAGGGTCTATGTCTCTCCCCTCCCCCTGTTTCTGCCAGCTGGAGAATGCTCGCCAGGCTGCGGACAGGAACAGCAGCATGGCGGGCGCCGCCCACGAGGAGATGCAACAGTACCGTGTGCGAATAGAGGGCATGTCGTCCCAGCTCAGCCAGTTGCAGAAGCAGGTACGAAAAAAACGCACAAACGCCGAAAAAACGCATGGATTTTCGACGTTCATTCATTTTCAATCTGGACCGCCTTGTCACGGACTTGCGCTTCTCTTGAACCGTTTTGCCTTTTCCCGCTCGCTCACGCGCCTTTTCCCTCCACGTTCACCAGCTGGCGGCAAGCGAGGCCAAGGCACGCGAGCTGGAGGAGTCGCTGATGCGAGAGCGGGACGGGATGCGCCGGCGCCTGGAGGACAAGGACCGGGAGATGGCCAACATGCGCATGAGGATGCAGCAGCAGCTGGACGAGTACCAGGAGCTGCTGGACATCAAGCTGGCTCTGGACATGGAGATCAGCGCTTACAGGAAGCTGCTGGAAGGAGAGGAGGAGAGGTGAGGAAGGATCAAGGACCCGGCATCCGAAGCTTACACACACACACACACACACTCGACTGTAGGAAGTAAGGTTTCTATATGATCGACTGTGATGTAGTCTGTCCTCATGCCCACTCTTCCCCCCCCCCTGTTCGTTCTCCGCCTGCTCCAGGCTGCGCCTGTCCCCCAGCCCTCCTCCCACCCGGGTCACGATCACCCGCACCTCAGGCTCGGGCACGCACACCCGCGTGCTCAAGACCGCCGCCACCACGGCCAGCAGCAGCCGCAACTCCTCCGGGAGCGTCAGTGCCAAGAAGCGCCGCCTCAACGACAACGACAGCGATACGTCCAGCCTGGCAGGGGCCGGGGCCGTGACACGCACACGCATCGCCCAGCAGGCCTCCGCCAGCGGCCGCGTCACGGTGGACGAGGTGGACCTGGACGGGAAATTCATCCGCCTCAGCAACAAGGCCGACGAGGTAAAAAAACACAGGGAGAAGTTTCTTGATTTGGAGTATGGAGTCTCATACTAGACTCATAAGGCCGTTGGTAGCTGGTTAATCTGAACCCCAACTTTTCTGTCCGTTCTATCACGCAGGACCAGCTTCTGGGTCACTGGCAGGTGAAGAGACAGGTGGGCACCAGCAGCCCCATTGTCTACAAGTTCCCTCCCAAGTTTACCCTCAAGGCCGGCCAAACCGTCACTGTGAGTCCAAAGCGATCCGCACCATCCATGCGATCTCAAACCTCATGAACATGTTTTAGATAGTTGTGTATCCTTCGTCTCACCTTCGTCTCCCTCGCCCCCCCCCCTCCCTTCCCCCTCCCATATAGGTCTGGTCAGCTACAGGTGGCGGGACCCATAACCCCCCCTCAGACCTGGTGTGGAAGACCCAGAACACCTGGGGCAGTGGAGACCTGTTCCAGACTACCCTGATCAGCGCCAATGGAGAGGTGACACACACACACACACAGACACACACACACACACACACACACACACTACTTCCACCGCTTCAGCTCATGAGTTACCAAGCTCAATAACCAAGGCACAACTGACTGCTTTTGATCTTTGTTTAATGACGTGATCCTGAATCACTCAAATGTTTTCTGTGTTTCCTAGGAGATGGCCATGAGAAAAGTAACACGCACCCTATTCCAGGGAAGAAGACGATGACATGGTAAGTCTCACATCACATTCCCCAAAAGTATACTCCATAGAGCCTTTTCCCTACAGTTCTGATGTGGGGAATTGATGGCCTTCTGTGTCTCTCTCTGCAGGCGGCCCACAGCACGTGCGGTGTGGACAGCGAGTACAACCTGCGAAGCCGCACGGTGATCTGCGACTCTTGCGGCCAGACGTCTGATCGCGGTACCTCGTCGGGCATATCCAGTGGCTCCATCTGCAGTAGTGGAGGAGGTCTGCCAGAGGGCCTCATTGGACAATCTTTTATTTTTGGCAACAACCAACGCAGAAAGGTATGGGGGAAGAACATGTGTGAATCTGCCATCACATCAGCATGAATTATACCACCAATAAGCAGGAAATAACTATTTGCTTGAGACATTTGGTAAAATATGTAATTATAAAAACATGCTTCTTCAGGCTATACATTTATCATTTCATAATTAATACGTGATGGATTCATTGGCTTTTTACTACATTACTTAGTATAACCGTACTCCGTTTCGATAATGTATTTTTTTAATATATCTTATTTGCATTCTATTTACTCTCACATTCCACTAACATATTTTCTCACTCAAAAAGGCATTTTTTTCGTGTCCCATTACACTGTCCTAATTCCTGAGCTCTTACAACTGTATCCCCTTCCTGTCCACTCACTTCCTCTGACATCATTTTTCATTTCCTGTCTTCTGTAGGGAGGTCGCAAACCGGAGAACTGCTCCATAATGTAGAAGCAAACAGCAGCAGCACCTCACCTGAAGAAGAACCTCTCGGCCCACTTATAGAAGACACAGCATTGTTTTGTACTTCTTACCTTTTGTTTTCCTTTCAATTTGCATGTGTTATATATATATATATATATATATATATAATATGATCAATTATATATAATATGCGAAAATTTGCTGTTAGTTTAGCTTCCGTACTTGTTTTGTGGAGCTGCATGTATCCATATCCAATAAGACTTTTATATATATTCTAGCTTTCTTTTGCATGAGCGACAGGCAGCTGCTTGTTGTGTATAAGAGCCCAGTGTATGCTAAGGAAAAGAGGCAGAGAAAGCTCTTCTTCCTCTGAAAACGTGTCAAGGTTTTAAGTCTTGAAGGCCAAGCTGTCAACACATGACACGCACATCAACCCTGCCATGACGTATGTTGAGATTTAAGATCAAACCAGTTAAAACCTGTACTGGGGTCATATCCCTGGTGTGCCCACATTCACGACCATGAATGTTCTGAATGTCTTCTCCTTTTCAATCGGAAGAATTAGGGAGGGAGGCAATCATGTATGCAACTGGGGAGGGAGACACATGTCTGGTCATTCTAGACCTTTAGCCAATGGAGCCATTTAAAACAAATCGATATATTTTTAAAGATGGAGATGAATGGCTTTTTTGGGGGGTTGTGGTAAGGGTCATTAAGCCATATTTGCATTGCAACATAGATACCAATATTACATTTTCTGTAGTTTTTGCTTGCTTTCAAGACAGTTTACTTTTGCGTTTGCCCAAAAAATAGTTGATACTAGTTTCTATACAGTATAATTTCTAGAAGAATGATTTAATTGCATCTGGATTAATATTACTTACATTATCAATGACGTGAAACCTGATATATTGATTCCAAGTTCATCTCTGTTGTGCAGCGTCTGGAAGGATAGAATATCTGTTGATTTGGGTGAAATTAGAATGGCCACGTCGTTTATGCACCAGTTTTATGGATGATAACAAAGTACATAGCTGCTGTTTCTTTCAAGAAAATTGTACTTGGTCAAATGTCCAAAAGATATATTTGGCTAGTCCGAAATAATTTGTAATTGACAAATGATGGTGCTTTGTTTTATAGCAAATGTACTCTATTCACGATTTTGGTCAAGTGCATGGATCTTCTATCAGACCACGGCAGTGTCACAGTAGTTTAATAGTTTTTTATGGTGGGAAATGTGTAGTACAATTCCTAATAATTTTACAGATGAATCCTTGACTATGCTGTAGTATTGCAATAGTTAATTTTGGTTTTAACTTGCTTTGCTTGATTTAGTTGACACTTTTTGGGGGGTTTTGGTGGTGGGGTATGAGGGATACATGTTTTTGGGGACTTTGTCTATGTGCTGCAAATTTCCACAGATTTACCTGTTATGCCCACTACTGTAGGTAACTATTTAGCAGCTTGACATTGTTTGTACTCCAAAGTGACGCATATTGAAACTGAGAATATTTTCTGAGAATACTTGACAGACCTGTTACTTTATTTAGGATTTGTTTTGTAATTCATACAAGTTAAAACCAAATAGCCTGTCTACATCACTATATTTAACTGATGGCAGGGCCAAAATTATAATGTACTTGGATGTAAGTGAATATTGGAAATGCTATTTTTGTGGTATTACTAGCGGTGCCAAAAAAACACGTTTTGTATTTGTCTTCTGAGACATTGAGATTTATACTTTTCTAGATTATTTGCATATTTGTACGAATGTCTGCCAAAACATGTTAAGAGTTATGCACATTGTCTGCAGAAGATGATTTATGCAAATGTTGTGCTTTATAAAGGATGGCAATATGCCTCTTTTCAATATCAGATATTGTAAAACGTCAAATATTGTAAAGATGGTCAATTCCTGTGTTACTGCCTTAATACATTGCTAGTTTGTACATTTGAGCATAAAACAGTATGCAGGCCTAATGGCAGATAATTATTATAATGAATTCATAATTAATTAGTTTGAAGTAGGATTCTATCAAAAAATTGTATTTGAAATTATGTTTGACATGGAATTGCTTTGCAATCAATCAAATGTACCATTTAGTCATTTCTGTTTACGGTCATGCTGAGTAAATGTATTCTCCCAATGACAGTTGTACATGATTGTCTATGTACTTGGTGATATCCTATTCTGTGTGTGTTACTTTGTAAATGACACATGTTAATTCAAATCAGTTCATATTTTATTTACATTATATACACATTTTCTTTTCTTTCAATAATGAACATTCTTATGATGATTAACATTAGGTGCGTCTGTACAAGATGTGCTTTCATCTTTTCTGCATTGAGAATTTGTTTACATTTTTTACATATAATACGGACTATGAAGTAGGAGTTAAAAGCCATTTGACTGAAGCTGATATGAATATAAAAACGTCTAGGTTACACAATTGCTGACAATGCCTAGAAATGTGCCAAATCTCAAGTTTTTAGAATTCTTTGAGCAGTAAGAAACAATGACATTAGAAAGAAACTGACATAAGAACTCAAATGTTTCAAGTTTCTTCAAACTGCCACATCAGCATCTTGGCAATCCATTTAAACTTTTCCTGGCTCTGAAGTCTGGATCCCAAGTCTGTCATCAACCTGAAGTTTGACCATTGATCCACAGGAGGGCAGTGTTACAATGTCACAATGTTCTTGCTCGTACAAGAAACCTCCCCACACGTCATGCTCCTGAGGCGCCCCTCAAAGTGAAAGATGTGTCATTAAGGCGGTCTCCTGCGTGTGGGCGATGGTGGTCTGCGCACAGGTGGCAGGTCGTAGTGTCCTGGGATGTGGCTGTTGACCGGCAGGTCGTAGTGATTCTGAGGCTCCACCTCTGGGACGTTGCCAAGGGAACTGCGTTCTGAGAAAAAAAACAAAGTTAACCACAGAAATTGACTTAAAACATAACTGACAAAATGGCAACGCATCAGATTCTGCTTAAATGAAGTAAATACTAAATGAAGGGCTCTTCATTTCATCAACAGTTAGGGCTCTGTTAGGGTATCCTATGATATGACTATATCATATTATAAAATAAATGTTAAAATGTACTGTATTTGCAGATACATTAACAAATAGCCATCATAGGACATACTTTTAATCTTCAATCACCCTGATTCCGATTTTTCCAAGCAGTCGTTATGATATAGGACTAAAGAGACACCGTTCTCTGGCCCTCCTTTTGTCGGCCATCTTGGTTTCCTTCCTGTCCTTGCAAACAGTCCATTCAGCCATAAATCTTGGAAACTCATCCCTGTCCAATCCACAAACCGTAGTCTCTCTTCCAGTAAGGACATTCTATAAGCTCACGTGAATTGAATTTGAATGAGTGTGGAATTTTAAGTGGAAATAATGAAACGTAAGGACTTTTTCAGCTATTTGAGTTGAACTTTGAGTCGAGCAGAATTAAACCCCACGATATTCTGACCTCGTCCACTCTTGAAGACCACGCGTTCAATACGATAGACGGCTATAAAGATAGGTGCTTTAGTTATCCTCAAGGGGAAAGAAAAAAATCTCAGGCTGACCTGACCTCAGCCATTCGAGTATGTATTACACAGCGACTAGAAACTCCAGAAACACGGAGGCCCTCCTCACCTCTGCGCAGGGTGGCCGTGTGGAAGGGCGGAGGGCTGATCTCAGTGTAGGCGCGCTCGCGAGGCATGGCTGACTTCATCTCCATGTAGCTGCTCTCGTGCGAGGAGAAGGGCGGTCCCGGCAGGTCTTTGATGGTGGCGTACGGGTTCTCGCTGTTCAGAGAGCTGCTGCTCGCCGCCACTGTGTCCGGCAGCTCTGGGAACAGCGGAACAACGTTTGTTCAACATTGGCTTTCATATTCTAGGTCATGTTTGACTTGACATGAGCTTGTAATATGTGGCCACTTAGTAAGATTATGCAGTGGATAGTTTATAACAACGTACCATAAATGTGACCCAAAATCAACAAAAAGATGGTTGTTTAAGGGAGATGGGGAAATATAAGCATGACATGCTGAAAGAATTGCACAATGGTTAAAACCACGCAGACCTTTGTTGTAATATTTCCCAAGGCTGGCGCTGTAGCTGTAACTACGATCAATTCCAAAAGCTCCTGTAAAAATCAAACACAGATTTTGACAGTTTATAACAAACTCATAAAAGCGAACGGCCCGTCCCGGAGACATACTGAATCAATACCAGGTGAAGCTGGGGCCGTAAACAAAGGTTGGCAGTGAGCATGCAGAGTTTGAGAGGGCCAATTAGACGAGCAGACCTGGGTCTTTACGGGTCTCATGGTGCTTCCAGTCTGCAGGCAGAGTTGCGTTGCTCTCAGCCCCAAACAAGCCCCGCCTCTCCCTCTCCATGTTCTTCACGCTACAGAACAGTTGGTTGTTGGTGTTCTGTTTAAAGGACACAAATATCGACGATCAGACTTGGTCTGTAGGTCTGTCTCCATAAATGGAAACGCAGAAAATATATATGAGGAAGTTCATGGAAGTCTGTGACATCAATGACTCATAGCCACAGGAGATCTAAGACGAAGGGCATTGGAGGGGTTTGCACTCGCCTTGATGGCACGGCCATGGTTGTTAGGGAAGTGTGGTAGAGGAGGTCTGCTCTGGGACAGCGTATGGTAGCTGGGGTTGGAGTAATAGTGGTGGTAACTGTGAGGAACATCTGAAATGAAGAAAAACACATGATTATATTTATATTTGACAACTGACAAGAACAGTAGCATCCCTAAATATCAAACTGTGGATTGTTCTCTTACCTGGCACGGCGTATTCAGAGTTTGAGGTGCGTGTGGTGGAGAAGGACACGGTGGGAGTGTTGGTCTGCTTCTCCTTCTGCCTGCGGCGGTAGAGCAGCAGAAGCACCAGGAGTAGCACCACCAGGATGACCAGCACCACGATCCCAGCGATGGCCCCCCATGAGTCCCTTTCACCCGGGGACATAGGCACCATCACGCCGACAAAGCGCTCTGAAGGGGGGATGAGAAGAAGAATTTCGAGGAATAAAAGTTTGTTTACGTAATTTAACAGCTTTATCGCATCGTGTGGTTATGTTGGACAGACCAGATGGGGCAGGTTTTAACACTGGTATAACATTGTTTGTAACTGGCCATAGACAAGAAAATGGACTGAGACCAAAACAGCCCCAAAATATAAGGTGTATACAATCTGGTGGTATACCAAATATATATATGTCATACATTTCCATTGAGCAGTTACCGTGTTTGCAGTCGACGCCTGGTCCTGTCTCACAGACACATTCTCCGGTGTGTGGGTCACAGACGAAGCTGGGAGGGCAGGAGCACGTCTGGGCACAGTTCACACCAAACCTCCCGGGTTGGCACTCTACAAATACAGGAAAGAACCAGATCAATGGAATTGTGAATTTTGTAAAATGATGCCCGTTTCTTAAACATGATAAATCACCATCAAAGTTATAGTATACATTGATCGCTCCCCCAATTTTTTATTTGATTATAATAATGATTTTATTTGTATACCCTCTATTTTTAAGGGATTGTAATGTCATTTTCATTTGGTAGAACTAGACTCACTTGAGGAGCAGTCAGGGCTGGTCCAACCAGATGGACAGTGGCAGGAACCGTCTTGGTGGTGACATGTCGAGTTATGGGCGCATCTACACGTTCCTGTACACTGTTTGCCATAGAGACCCACTGGACATTCTGGGAATCACACAAATACACACAATTGTCTGAACTCCCAAATTGCTTCAATTCAAAAACATCCTTGTTATTGTATTTAAAGTGATTTTTATGAAGGCTTTAAATATGTACAGGAAAAAAAAATGACTGAATCATTTTCTGAATACAGGTGGAGAACTAACACATGAACTACACTGACCATGTTCACAGAGAGCTCCGGTGTAGCCGGGCGCACACACACACTGGCCCGTCACGTGGTGGCATGAGGAGGAGTGGACGCAGGACGGGCACGTGTTACCACACTGGTCACCATACCTGCCCGCGCTGCAGACTGATACAGAGACATGGGGCACATGGGTCAGACAGCAAGGTCGAGGGGAATGTACATACAGTGTGCCTGCCCAGGGACTACGGGTGAAAATGAGTTCTTGAGCTAAAACCTGGTACTATGCATCTCTCCTCTTGAGGTTAATGTTTATTGTACGCTCTCCCTGTTTCTTTAAATAAATAAATAAATAAATAAGTGTCATCATTGCGATCGTACAAATTGATGAATAGATTCCTGCCAACTCACTCTGTTGACAGAGAGGTCCCCAGTAGCCTGGCCGGCAAACGCACGCTCCACTATGAGGCAGACAGGTGGCGCTGTTCTGACAGGAACAGGTTTGTTCACAGTTGCGGCCCCACATACCCTCCGGGCATGGCACGGTACAGCGGGCACCTGGTAAAAAACATGTCGACAAAATGTTTAAAAAGGTACTGAACAGGTACAGTATACTGAGAGGCAAACAGTCAGATGGGAGGAGGGATTAGAAAACCTGTAGCTCAAATTGAATCAAACGACTCCCTTGGTCCAGATCCAAGCTGGCACGGTCACAGGGAGAGGGTCCGCACTTACCCATCCACCCTGGCAGACACTGGCACTGCCCGCTGGCTCCTTGGCACCCGTCGGCATGGCGACAGTCACACCTCTTCAGGCAGCCTGGCCCGAACGTGCCCATCTGCGCAGCCAAACACATGCCAATGGAGAAAGCATCGTCAAGGGATTCCCTGGACACTTTGGCCAACATTGTCAGTCAAGCAAACACTTTTTCTGGCAAGAGCCACAGTGAATGTGAATACATGGCTGGCATGTACTCCTCAATGAAGATACAGAACCAACATGCTGCATTCAACAACACAGAATGAGGTTAGACAAAAAAGGTTGGCTTAACCACTGCCAATCCATATTGTACAAAGTACGCCTATTTGTTATGGGCAGACAAAACAAAGCATTTGTTTTTATGAAACCATGATGAGATGACATATGAGTATATCGCGATGGATAAAAGTGATTAAATCACACTATACGGCACCCAGGCTGAATTATATACAGTACGTTATGAAATCTGATGTTTTTTCGTGACACTGGCACTAACCGGGCATGACTGGTCACACAGAGCCCCCTGCCAGCCTGCCATGCAGGCGCACGATCCGTCTGCAGGGTCACATGACGCCCCGTTGGCACACTGGCAGGTGGCATTACAGCCCGGGCCCCAGGTGCCCTCTGAGCAGGGGACGGAGCAGTCTCGCCCTCGCCACCCTGGTGACACACAAGACAGAAGGACAAGACGTTTTGTAGAGACAAAATATGACAGGCGGGTGTCATGTGTTTCTACAGAATCTATACTGGGCCATGAAACAATCACTTTTGTCTTTGTTTTTTTTTGTCTGTGTTCTTCACCTGCCGGCCGGCCTGCCCTGTCTCTCTTTTTGCTCACCCTCTTTACAGAAGCATGTCCCGTCGATAGGCGAACAGTCCACTGCGTTGGCACAGGAGCACTCCAGTGAGCAGTTCTTCCCGTACGTCTCACTCTTACAGGGACTCTCACAGTGACCCCCCCTGGGGAAATGGACACAAGCAGGTAAGAACAGTTGGAACTGCAAACAGACGCAAGACTCAAGTGTAGGCAGTAACCTTTGTCTCTCTACGCTACGGCATGAGCCCTTACCGTATACCCAGCGACACACTGGCAACGTCCGCTCACGGTGTCACACACGCCTCCGTTCACACACAGGCAGGGCCCAAGGCAACCGTGGCCATAGAAACCTCGAGCGCACGTTTCGTTGCAGTGGAGCCCTGCCCAGCCTGGCTGGCACGTGCACTCGCCTTTCATAGGGTGACAGCTGGCGAACGGAGAGAAAAAAACCACACCGAATCATCACAGGAAATGTAAGTCTAAAAAGGACATTTGTGCCTGAACGTGTGGCATTGATTCCCAATCCGTTTGAATGTGGGAGTGGTCCATACCTGAGCGTGTTCTTGTCATTGCAGAGGCAGCTGTGTTCACAGGACAGGCCGTAGGTGCCGTGAGGACACATCCTCTCCCTGCAGTGGGGTCCTCTGAACCCCGGCTCACACAGACAGCCCCCGTCGATGTTGTAGCAGCGCGCTCCGTTGGCGCAGTCGCACACGCCCTTACAGTCCTGCCCATAGCTGCCCACCGAACACTCCTCACTGCACCTGTAGTGGAACAAACACCCAGGGGGAAATGTACCGGACATCTCCATCCTTCGGGTCTACTTTTACAGTCTTCAAAAAAACGATGACTTTTTACTAATACAGTCACACAAATACATTCACACCTTGTTCCGGTGAAGCCGTCAGAACACTGGCACTGGCCCGTCTCAGGATCACAGTGGCCCCCGTTGTGACACACGCACTCGTGGACGCAGTTTGGCCCAAACCATCCCTCTGCACAACGCTCGGTGCACACTGCACCCTGAAGAGGAAGAAAGAACGGCAACCAATCAGAGGATGACATACGGATGATGTCTGACAGCAGAGGTGCAGCTGAAGTGGGGATCTTACCGTCCAGCCGTGGGGACAAGCGCAGACGCCCTTCCCCTGGCAGATGCCCCCGTTCTGACATGGGCATCGGAGTGGGCATCGGCTCCTTGGACACGCCTCCTCGCAACTAGGCAACAGAAAGAAAAAAAACGTAGAAGAATAAAACACAACAGCAGATGCTAAGGATTAACAGGACTCCATGTCAAATACACAAAGTACTAGACACAAAACTAGAGACCAAAAAATAAAGCTGTATTCGTGAGTTACAGTTGCCGAACACATTTTATTAGTACTTGGTGTGCTGCTCTGCATTTTTAAATTGGCAGTTAGTTCCTATAAAGACTTTCCAACTATTACCTTGTAGTGAGGTCCATTCTTTCTCTACTCATCCTTTGGGGCATCTAAAACACTGGGTGTAACTAATGACGCATGCACATAGCCAGTGTGTTTGAATGGGGTCTCTTTCCACTATATACGTGTACTAGAAGAATGAAACAAGGCCACAGACCATGTTGAGAGTGAATGTGATATGTCGAGTATTTATCTGTTACAGTAGAACAGCACACTTTAGACCTCCATCCACGTGAAGTAAATGAGAAAAGCCCAAATCTGGGGCATCTACTCACAGTGTCCCGGTGAAGCCACTGCGACACATGCACTCTCCGGTCATTTTATCGCAGGACCCCCCCAGTTCCACACTGGCACTTCTGCAGACAGCCCTGGCCGAACGTGCCTGTGGGGCAGGGGTCTTTGCAGCTGCGCCCTATGAATCCAGCGGGGCACTGGCAGGTACCGGTGGCAGGATCGCACAGGCCGCCGTTCTCACACTTGCACAGCTGACCGCAGTCTGAACCCCATTGATTACTGTCACAGGCTACAAGACAAACGCAAGGATGAGCATCAAACACGGGCAAAAAGAAAACGTTTCATCGCACAGTGTGAGAAATGATTAACTGAATGCCAGATGTACACACACACACACACACACACACAGTGCTCTGATGATGCCACCAAGGAAACGGGCAGTCATTTCATACCTATACATACCATACCACAACAAAGATACAAACAAACAATAACGTACACTAATTCATAGACCACTTTCAACATGGCACATGGTAATGGTACTTTATGACAGTATGACCAATGTATATTCCCCCCCCCCAAAAACGGTAATATTCACACCACTGGAACTCTAATATCAACCCAACAACAACGAAACAGGAGTATGTGTAGAGGGCAACACTAGTGATCACTCCCCCAAGGATACATGTCTTCTCCATGTATAGCCACGGCCCTCAAACCGACAGACATCCCCATCTATATCCAAGTCTGCCTTTAGCTCCAGAGTATCAAATTACAGGCATGTGATACGCAATTGACAGGGCAATTTGCATGGATCCAAGAAGACAAATGACGCTAAAATCCAGTCTTTCAGCTGTCCTGTGGGACGTTTCAGGGGGGTTGTCAAGCAACAGTGATTCTCATAGTTTGGATTTCAATCACCCCAGAGGACATAAGGGAGCTGGTTACAGACATGAAAACCAGGACCGGTCATGCACTCATCCCTCCTTTATTTCTCATCAATAACTAACTGACTTGGGCCTGGGCTTTCTCTAAGTGAAAAATAGACATCCAACACAGGACAATTAAACACACTCTTGACCTCTTAGGCTATCATCAGGGGTCAGATGGCTGAAAGGTTAGGGAATCGGGCTATTCATCAGAAGGTTGACGGTTCAATTCCCGGCCGTGAACATTTTACGTTGTGTCCTTGGGCAAGGCACTTCACCCTACTTGTCTCGGGGGGAATGTCCCTGTATTTACTGTAAGTCGCTCTGGATAAGAGCTAGATAAATGCTAAATAAATGACTAAATCTATCATCACAATCTTTTCAAGCATGACTACCTTGTAAACCTTTTCGGTTTTATGCTGTGACAGACTTAGGAATGCACTCGGGTTTACTTAGCACCAAACTATAATGTCTGAATATGTTCTGCACATGATCTTCTAACCTTCTTTGCCTTATACAGACATAGACTGCAGGTGTGGTGGCCAAATTTGGTTTGAGGCTAAAACATGGGGCGCTTTGTTTATAACAGTAACTGTTCTATTTTGTTTGAGTGAATCAAGTGGTCACTAGTTTCTCCAGTGTGGGCATGTGAGCGAGCTGAGGGTTTTCAGCCTGACTGTGTGTCAGAGTGAGTTATGGGCAGTTTAGCTGGAGCAGCAATAATGTTTACACAGGCGTTCTACGGGACCGCTACGTAGATGTACTGAGGGACCCACAGGGTCCTCAATTTCACGTGTCCGGAGCCGACAACGTCAGCCATGTACATGTGTGAGCAAGTGAGCAGTGAGTGAGTGAGTGAGGGAGTGAGTGAGTGAGGGAGTGAGGGAGTAAGGAAGGAGAGGAGGGTGGGAGAGAGGGATTTGGTGAGTGGCTGGATGGGTGAGTGGGTGGGTGGGTGGCTGGGTGGGTGAGTGGGTTGGTAAGTGCATGTGTGGATGGTTGACTTTGAAGTGCTGGATTACGTAAAAAGATGATCTGCGAACAGAGCACTCTATCGAATTCTCACAGACACAAGTTTGTTTATTTATTTGTTGTTTTTGTATCTCGCATTTTCTCTGAAAGTCTTGTTGATGTGCACTGAGAGGCACTTTAAAATGTCAGATCCCCATTGTGCAGTAAGTGGGAATGTATTAAGATATGGTGGGAAAATTCCTGCCTTTTCCCAAGTGTATTGTCCAACTGGTTGTAGAGGCCTAGCCTGTATCCAAACACTACATCTCCCAGAAAAGTTACTAAACCCCATCTAATCTTTCCTTCCGGCTATTTTTCCATAATCAAAGCTTATGTTATACATACAATAATAATCTAAGACATTTATCTTTTATCCACCACTGTCCACTGACATCCTTTTTAAATTTCACAGTGAACATGATCATGGTCACCAACCTCATGATCCCGACTATCTCTTTCTCGATTTAATCATTCTCTTTCAACCTCCCTCTCCCCCTTCTCTTACTCTGAGTCTGTTGAGCATATTCAACACGGAAACATCAACGTATTTCTCATTTCCCTCAGCAAGCGAGCTCAACGCTCAGGCATCCAGGAAGTGTCAACTCTCATACTGCCAGGGCGCTCTATGATAGGTCTATACGGTTGGGGCCAAGGCTAGGGCTCTTCTGCCCAAAGAGAGAGAAAGAGGTAGAAAAGAGAGGGGGAGGGGGGGGAGGAGAGCAGCAGAGAGAGCGTGGTAACATTTTCCATTTCCCCTTCCCATCATTCCCTCTTCAAGAACAAACCGCCACCAATTTCGGTGAAGCCTGTTCATGTGAAAGTCCAAGCACTGTAATTGGTCGAGTTCAGAGAGACAGGTTGGTTGAATTTGGCAACACAGATTTCCTTCTAAAAGATTTGAATAAAAGTAAAGATGTGTTTAGTGCTAAACAAAATGTTACTTTTTTTTTAAAGATGTGTTGAAAACCAGCTCTGCCATGCAAGCCAAATAGGATACTGCATGTTGAGTTCCAGTGTTGTTATAGTGGTTTCAGAGATAAGATTCAGATTTAGAAACAGTTGGCCAGAAGGAGTGGATGAAGTGAATGTTAAGGCTTCAATCTTCATCCTGGGATGTGGTTATCATTAATCACGTATTGCTGTGTGTTTGGTAATGATCCATTTCCATTGCAAAAGGCTGTTTCCTTTGGAAGGGTAGTGTGAGAATGGTCACTTGTTCTTTGTTTGTGCACGTGTTGACTTTCAAACTCACCACTCGAGCAGTCATTGGCTCTCCAACCTCCCTCACAGTGGCAGCGGTCTGGAGCCACACAACGTCCATGGACACACTCTCTGGTACAACGAGCTAGAAAACCAAAACTGAATTTAGTTTACCTTGGAGAAGAGGGCAAAACCGATTTAGAATGTGGTTTCATAAACTACCAATACCGGTATGTATTTAGCTTTGGTGTTACTTACGGACACATTTTTCGCTGCTTTCGTAGTAACCAGGACAGCATTGATACCTCCTACGATAGTCCATCTTCACGGCCTGCCGGTATGCTGTTTTATAGGTAATCCTTGACAACAAACAATGCAATTTCACGTTACCCTCAATCCTTCAAAAAAACCTGGAACTGTAAATACGCCAAACCAGGAAGTGAGTGCGAAATAACTCTACCTGTGGCGGGAGCATCTGTAGGAGCTTCGGGGATCAGAGCAGGGCTCCTCAGTTACCTGGTCATAAGGGTGCGAGAACGACTCCTTCACAGAAGTTGTGAAACTGAATTGGAAAACCGCAGAAGAAGAAAGGCATAGTCAACATGGTCAGACAAGGGGCTTCCCACTGAGAAGCGACACACAGTACATGTATGCAACATACAGTACATGTCGGTGATGTATGTAAGGAAACTTGTGCTTTGGTGATGATTGTTTCAGCTTCATCGGGACTGACCTCTCCCACAGGCTGCAGACATTGGGATCCCTCGGGCTCAGCGACCTCGTCGAGTCGACAAGGACCATGAGGATGACCCAGCTCTGCAGGGACTGCATGGTCCTAAAGAGGAAAGAGGAGGAATTACTCAGAGCCTATGATTTTCCTGTTGTTTTAACATCAAGCAAGAATTGAGGGACTCAATATCCCACATTTTCCATGAAACTAAACATGCAAATGTTTTGGGCCGAGACAGCCTTTATCAGAGCATGAATTTGCTAGCAATCAAGTGATCGAAACAGGACTTCAGAGTCTCTATTCATAGTACCAATGAAGTAGGGGTAAGTATTACCCCTGAACAAAAGAGTTTGTTAAACACTGTGGAGAGGTAAGACACCCCGTGGCCCTGCACGTGGGACTGAAAACAAAAGGAATTCTAAACGGACAGAGAGAAGGAAGGATAGACGGAGCACACGTGAGTGTGTGTAAATGAGAGAGACATACAGTGAGGGGTCGGGGCTTTAGAAACGTGAGTCTCCTCCAATCCTACGCTATTATCAATCAGAGCCTTAGCGAACAGAACACTCCATCCCCCCACCCCCAGCCCCCTTCGCAGAGTCCTTCCACACAGCATCTGGATCTAATCAGAGCCCAGGCCCGGGGGAACGCCTTGGGACGGGGACCGGCGGAGGCTCTCAGGGAGCAGCAGGGAGGCCGTTCCCAAAGAAAGTGGCCTTTTTCTGAAGAACTTCTTACTGAAACGTCAGAAGCTGCGAGTACACAGTGGCATGGGTCGTCTGAAGGGGCCATTCTCTGCATCGTGGGAAATGGACAGTATTTGGAGCAAGGGGACTGCATGTTGACATAAGATTCAAGCCTATTCCCTTGTGTTTTCCTAAACACTTCCCCTCTGAGAGTTAGTGTACCACAGCTTTTCCAGTCATCCACATAAAGAATCACAGACAGTTGTTGGACAAGTCCTTTAAGGGTCTGAATACCAACCTCTGACCTCGAAACCTAAAACGCACCAGGCCTGACTGGACACAACAGGGGTTTGAAAGATGCTGTTGCTTGTTTCAACTGACACCATGAAGTGGTACCTTGAAGTACCCTACATATTGAAGCACATGTAATAATTGTAGATTTGGCGAATGCAGTCCGATTTATGTGTACTTTGAACCAATTCGAGTGTTGGTCCTAACTCGGTATAAGATAAACAGCAAAATGTGTCAACTCGTTTTTGAAACTCAGGAAGAGAAATGTTAGAATGGTAGAAATAATGACACAAGACAAAAATACGACAAAAACGGAAGACTTAAGACATTTCAAACTACTTAAGAGATCCCTCACTTGTCTCCTCAAAATTAAAGGTTTACTTTTTCTGCCAATGTCACCATGATCTCCCTTGGAAAAGAACACTCCAGACACCATCCAAACCATTCAGTAACAGAACACTGTCCGTAACAGTGCATGAACTGAATTCAGCAGTTTCACTTTAGCCAGAACAGCAGCTACATTACAGTACTAAGGTCATACTTTGGCATGGTGGCATTAGTATAAATCATTCTTCTGCTACTCTTCGGATAACCATTCCTGATCATTTTAGTCTCCGTCCGGAGTTAATTCCATTTTCTGGCAACACACTGACACAAAACCCTTAACCACAAAAACAGAGTTTTATAAAGAACAGGCATATGGGTTTTGTTAAGAGTAGCTATCAATTTTGCCATCCACTTCATTGGATTGGGGTAAATATTTTTCATTACCTTTTTTTTCATTTTAATTGTGCTTCATTAGAAGTCTTCAAACCACATGGGAATTCTTGAGTGCTGAGGAATAGTGTGTGTGTGTTTAATGAGTTTAGGAGTGCAAAGAAACAGACTTGTTTTGAAGTAAAGCTAAGCAGACTTTCACATTTCATGTCTGGGTTACCTTCAATTAAAACGGTAGGTAAACGTCTGGTAGGGGGTATGGATCACACTCGGGAGTCAGAAGAGTCAGTAAAGTAGTTCACCCATGCTGTGGGCTGATTATTGATTCCTGTTGTTCTGGGAGTTTTTCCTTGTCTTCCTTGAGGGTTTAGATTGGTTGAGGGGCAGCTCTATGGGCGTATGTGAAGCCCTCTGTGACATGCTTGCGTGTAAAAAGGGCTATAGAAATACATTTTGATTTGATTTGGTTCTGGCCTCTGTGTCTCAAACATAGATTCTTATTCCACTTAATGCTCAAATCCTTATTTTAACCCTTTGCTATGTATTTTTTTAACTTGTATTTTCTCCAGTTTTAATGCCATTTTGGACTGAACAGTGGGAGAATTCCAGTCTGGCCAAGTAAGGTCCTTAAGCAAGAGCTTCTGTACTTCTGTACTCTGCTGTTCTGTTAGGTTGATTTCAATGAGCAAAGCAGCCAATGTCATTGAACTCTCAAGTGGCCCAATAAAACAATAGAGAAATAGCAACACACGCACAGGCTATTTTTCTTCTCTCTCTCTCTCTCCTCTCTCTCTCTCTCTCTCTCTCTCTCTCTCTCTCAAACACACACACATACATGCACGGGCAAACACACACTTATTTATTCTTTCATCAACAGGTTTGTTTTCATGTTCTTGATCCATTCCACATGCAAAATGAGTCCCATATTTTGAAACAAGTACAGAGAGACTATTTATAGTATGTGAAGACATTTGCTAATTCATTGGGCTCTTCTTGGAGTCTAGTGTCAGGAGCCAAACTGTGGCCCACGTGTGTGTGTGTGTGTGTTGTGGGCCTCACAATACTCTTGCCAGAACCACATGAGGACTTCAATGGAAACAAGAATCAAATAAAAACAGATGCACTGATTTCATCTTAATCTCTGAAGACACTTGTACACGTGTCGTTACTATTTGATTCCAATCCTAGTTGTATGATTGGAAATAACATGTAACATGAAATGGCAACAAAATAGTAATTATGATTTCATTTCACACATGAAATCTCCCTCTGACAGGACAATCTTTATATTGACACTTTCTAATCACCTTACACATCTGTACCCTAAACAGGAAGCCTTCATTTGAAAAAGGTAAATTAATAAATAATAATAAAAGCTATAGTACATTCATTTATAAATAACAACTGTTATGATTTTACAAAATCATACATTCAACAATTAAAATTGTAAACATCCATAATGTTTTCCCCTTGGAAAAAATATTTCAATTTCAGAGAAGGGCGTAGTCTTTACTGTCTATATTGGATAACAAGAAAGTTTTCATATTGTCAGTAAATAGTGCAATTCTAGATGCAGCACATGGGACTCATCAAAATGTTACTTTCTCCCCCCACAAACACATACATGCCACCCCTCTCCCTCTCCCTCTCACCCTCGTCCCTCTCCCTCTCACCCTCTCCCCATCGTCCCACTCTCCCTCTCCCGCTCTGCCCCTCTCCCTCTCCCTCTCCCTCTCACCCTCTCCCTCTCCCTCTCCCTCATCCCTCTCCCTCTCCCTCTCCCTCTCCCTCTCCCTCTCCCTCTCCCTCTCCCTCTCCCTCTCCCTCTCCCTCTCCCTCTCCCTCTCCCTCTCCCTCTCCCTCCCCCCCCCCTCCCTCTCCCTCCCTCTCTCCAGGATTACAATGTTAATTGAGGGAGAAAATATTAGTCACCATTTTGGAGCGTCACAGTGGATAGGAAAATAAAATAAAGACAGAAAAACACACTGACTGCAGACTGGTGACAGGCAGAGAGTGAGAGAGGCTGTGTGCCATGCCAAGCACAACTACTTTTTACTTAGAGGAGTTCCAATAGCTAAGCCAGACAAAAACTACACAATGAAAGTCTTAAAATTGTTACTGCACTTCTCAAAGCTACCATTGTACCGTGAATTGCAGAATGGCAGCATACCCGTACAGAATAACTCAAATGAATTTCCTGTATGAACGCTTTGCTCACACAGTTATAAAGCCCCAGAATCCACATATGTTACTGAAACCAAAATTGAAAGAAAGAAGCAAAGGATGCCAGTCCTGCTGAATTGTACGGCATCGCTCAACAAAGTCGTAGGATGGCTCTGTGTCAGTGCTTGGTGATTACATCAGAACCGTTTATGTTCTGTGACAGCAAGCCATTCATCTGCAAATCTGTAATCCACATGCGTTTTTCTTTTGTGGGACAGATATCAAGCTTCAGCTATATGCAACGCCGACTGACTCAGGTTGATAGCAGTTATTGTTCTCAATACATCAGGCTTAGGTTTGTATAATCAATTTACAGTTCAACTGTAAGAATAACAAATCTCTAACACTTCTCCAAGGCTGTGAGCGATAGAATTAGATGGAGAGTCCCATGTGACACACCAACCAACCCCACCCACCCTGCCCTCCCCCCTCCCCCATTAAAACAGAGTTACTGTAAACTGGATATAAAACCCATAATCCTTTGCATCTGGCATTTCGTCTTGGCGCACACAATGGCCACGGTTCCTCTACCACAGCTAGGCTGGCACACACTCCCCAGTCCCTGTAATGCCACATGGCGGGTGGGTGGATGAGTGGGTGGGTGGGTAGGTGGGTAGACGGGTGACTGGGTGGATGGGTGGGTGGGTCACCAGCTCACTGGTGGAATGGGTGCAGAATAACAACATGCCAAACCCAATCCCTTCAGTCTAAAACTATTGAAATGGACTTTGACAAAAACATGAAATATAATGTCTCCTGTTGATTCAGATGATTTCTCAAGTTTATCTATTAGAGTGTTTACAGTAAGGCAGGCAAACAGTATGGGTGGTACCGAACCACAAGACTCATACCCCTTTCTGGAATATTGAGAGTGGAAACTCTTGGCAGCTCGTGTGCTGTTGACTGTTCTCGTGGGAGTTGCATGACAAAAGGATGATCTAGGAGGGAAGGTGGAGGCGGGGTCTTCTGGGGAGGTGTTAGAGGTCTGTGTTTTGCTGAGTGAGCATGGAGACTGCAGGCTGGGCTCTCTGCTGGAAGATTCATGTGCGTGAACTTTGAGTTCTTTGAACTTTAACACCACAATACATTTCCAACGTTTTTTTGTTTAATCTAATCTGTCTGATGTTTTGTTGAATTGTGCTTAGTGTAGATTCGACACAGATCTTTTGGATTGTCCTCATTACGGTACAGTAGCAAAAGGATGGAAAGTTACGTTTAAATTCATGCAAATTGTAATAAACCCAACCCTCCATTGAATATCCTTGGGATTTTGCAACTCTGCACTTCACGATAACTTTGCTGCAAAAGTCTGTTTAAATAAAACGACATGTGCTCACTGGCGTCTTCCAATCCATCCTGAGGTTTGAGACACAGAACATTACTGTTATGCTCTATTAATCAAGACGCTAGCTGCGAAAACCAAAACAAATCTGCCCTGCAATAGGGCCTCGGTCGAATCCAAGTCACTATGTCAAGCCAATGTCAGCTTTTGTGGCTCTAGAATCCTAAATAACAGGATGCCTCGACTCACCCACCCCACGACTCTACAGCCGTCCAAGTTTGGGTTCCAGTGGGAACCAAGACCCACACTAACTAGACACTACAGGTCACAGATTCATGGTCGCGTTTGCTTTGAACATCAAAGTAAAAATAGGAGAGAAGCAGCATAACAAGAAGGTTTCCCACTTTTGGGATGGTCAAACCTTTTCCTCTGTTGACCTCCAGAGCCAACAGCCTGATAAACTGGAGCTGGAGTGTTTGTATTGGACACTCTGGCTGTGATGTCAGTCATGGCACGGGTGTAGAGAGCTTATGTCATGGCTAGTGTCACTACAGTGACAGTAAACAGAGACTATTGTGGATAATGGAGGCAAGGAGTGATAAGGTTACCATGACAATGCTGTTGTTTTGGGCGATGTGAGGACACCAACATACAGAGGATACTAAACAGGGAATATGAGCTGATTGGTTTCAGCTGAATCTATATCACACATGGTACCTACAACGCCATAAATATGATTGATATGGTACATTTGAGGTCCTAGTCTGGTCAAATGTGTCTAGAGCGCTGATGCTCTGGAAACATATTCTCCCTTTTGTTGAATTGGGCTTGTGGCCAGTGTGAGGCCTCTGCCTTACTCGAGTTGCACCACGCGGCGACGACTCGTGCGCTCGTGCGCCGGCCCACAGCACACAGGGCCTCCACACTCAGACCAGAACCACATGCAGAATGACTGTGGCTTCATCGGTCAGGGAGGGTGTAGCGGTCCTTACAAGCAAACAGAGACACTCAGAAGCACTCAAGCAGAGGCCACCAGACAGACGTGTCCATGCAGATACAGCTGTGTATAGGTATATACCAGAACGCCCACTCCGTAGGTTAAAAGGCACTTTTAATCCACTGTATGGTTGTTTTTACAATCTTACGCAAATGAAAGCCAACATGGTGGCCTTGGCTGAGGTTTTGGAGGAACATGACCATACAAGTGCGGTAATTATATGTACTGTAATGCTATGTGGATGATAATGTGTGTACAGACACATGGGATTCTTGTAAAAGAAACTTTCCACAAACCATGACCAGAACACCATCTTTCATTGTAGACGTACACAGCAAGAACACGATTGAAAAAAACACATGGATAACGTTATTACAAACCCCCGCTTAGGCGTCTCCAATCACAATACAGTATTTACCGGACGTGTAATTATCCTATAATCAAGTGGTTTCGTGTTTGAAAAACACTCATAATGTTTCATAGTTTGAATATGAATATGAAGACTCATCATATTGTGTCCTTGAACTCTGTAACCTGAGTGTTCTATTGCTCTGTATTCTCTTCCCTCACATCGTGATGCGAGAAGTTTGTTTTTCGAGCTAAATGTAGCCATATTTCCAACAATTCCTTACATTATTATGCGTGAGTTATTATTATAAGTAAAGGGGTATGCAGTTGAAGCTGAAAACTAGTCAAATGTATTAAATTGCTGACTTTGCTTGAAAAATTCAATGCCAGTGCTAAATGTTAACCCTAACGTAGCCTTTTCTGTCCTCCATGGGCAATTTTCCTGGGACTAGAACTCAGTCTGTTGTTCAACATGAAAGCAAGCTCTGCCTAAAAATAACACCCAAATAAAGTGCTTTATCAAGAGAATTTATCAGAATTCAAAAACACTTCAATGGTACATTGAGAAATGAATTGAACTGAACGCCTGACTATAAGCAGTCTAACATATTCAGTCAAATATGGAAGATGGAATGTTTGAAACCTTCTGAACTCTGACAAGTGTTCATTCTTCTTTTTTTAATATAGACATTACAATTTTATTAACTTTTAAATGCTTTGTTTATTAATTTGTTATGCTATTTTCTGTCTTTTTTATTCAGCTTCACTATCCTGCTTTTAATGGAAAAAGAGGTTCAGAAACCTTTGATTCAATATGGTGATATGATGCTATGTAGCGTCTTCAAATGAAACCCTCATGACATTGCCAGAGAAAACATTTATTCCTGTTTGCTTGTACATGGGGATCCTCCAGCATACACAAGACAGGCTAATAGGTCACAGGTCTTTAAAGCCCAAAACAAAATATTAATCATGTGGAACTGTCTTCAACCTAACAAACAGTAGGAGACATAACCTCTTCATTGGGTGTTCACATTCATCGCTTTTGCTTCAACTAACATTTTCACATGAGTCAGGCTGCAGCAAAAAAAAACGTTTGATTAATCCCTGTCTTGTCTGAATGGCTGCAAGACCCGTGTGCATTTCTGGTGCAACTGCAGCGGAGGTCACAAATATCAGTACTGTTTTTACAGTCTAACCCTCACCCTAAATGTGGGAGACTATCCATCACCATGCTATCAATCACTGGTCGTCACATGTACAGTGACAGTACTTCATTTGTTTCCCGTGTTATTTCTTATTGAGGGAAACAGGCAAGCAAAAAGTCGTCGAACAAAAGGAAATGCTGAAATTATGTGGACCTGCAAAACTTGCCTTGTCATCAAAAATAACACCTCACAATAAACACAGATGTGGGGATCTGGCGTGCGCTTTCCTCGACACGTGTACAAACACACACACACACTCGTCTCGCACAGCCAATTTCTCCATCCCTAGCCACTATTATCTTTCCTTTGGCTCCAGCTCATGCTGAAAGTATTGGTCCTGGTTGGAGCTCAATCCCCTCTCAAGTGGTCGGGCGTGGAATACGATGACCCCATTGGGCTCTGCTAACACTCGTACCAACATTACTGTAACATAGACCAATAGACCCGGCTAGGCCTTAATGTGTCAACACATATCACTTACAGTACCTCAATGGACTTACATGGTTTCCATATCTAATACAGCCATGGTAATCCATAATTTATACAGTTGGATCATTTCTCATTTCGGCGGATCTTTCCATTTAACAACATGACCACTCAGATCCAGTTTTGCCTGTCTGTATGCGGTAGGGCTTCGAACTCCCATGGAGTCAGCAGTGTCGTTTACACCGAACCATTGAACACGATTCATTCCATGCTATTGACAGAGCGCATATGCACTGGCTTTCATAGGATTTTCAACTTCACGGTTCCATGAGACTGAGAGAAATTTATGATTGCAGACTACAACCACACCACATCTGGTTATGATTAAGACAACACTTCGAATGTGACTGGCTGGCAAGTTTATTTGAAACCAGTGAGATGGGTAATATCTTGAACCCATTTTGGTGTTGATGTCTTATTTTACAGTTGTTGTTGTTGTTGTTGTTGTGGATGATTCTGCAGGCATCAGTTCCTGTTTGGGCTGTAATAATGGTCCCCCCACCTGGGCAATTACCTCATGGGACCCTAAATGTGACAGTAAAAAAAAAGCCTTTAGGGTTTGTGCTTGATCGTGCAAAATACAGCACCAGGAGACCAGTGAGTTATGCACACACAGTGGTACATAGTGTCTATATAGCCATAAGTAAAGTACAGCTGCTGAAAACCACAGTGACTAATAGGGACTCGGTGAGGTAGAAACACAAGTGGAAGCTGAAGTAGAGGTAGGTACCTGCTCGCTCGCTATCTCTATTTCCAGGAAGTCCAGTTGGGGCCAGTAAATTCCTCCCCGTTAAAACCCCATTGATTTACTGGCTTGCCTCTGTCCCACAGTATGATGCCTTTCTGGAGAGCCAGGAGGAAACCTGCTCCTCATTAATGTGATCATTTTATCGCAGCTTTTCTTCATAGAACCCAAATCTCTCTCTCTCTGTTATTCGCTCTCACCCTTACTCTCTCTCTCTCTCTCTCTCTCTCGCGCGCGAGCTCTCTCGCTCTCTCTCGCTCTCTCTCTCTCCAGATGGACCTCATCTTCCACATCTGGAAGTTAAAGAACTTTTTAAAGAAAAAACATCAGGCCACGTGTTCTACCCCGTAGGTGAACCCTTGAAAACGTTCCTATACTTTGGCAGCTTGATTATGCTTTTCACAGCAGTGGCACTGCACTGACCTAGATTAAAACCTATAGGTACTGTAGTGGCAGCATGACTTTTCATGCCGTATTGGTAAATGATGAATTGCATATGATTAGAATGGCCAAGCCAAACACATTTTGTCACTTTTCTTTTGTTGCTATGACACCTGCAGGCCTACCACACACAACAGGAAGTCAGAGAGAGACAGGTCGTATGTCACCTAACAGGACATCCTGGGCAAACAAGGGGGACAGGGGAGACAGGGAGGAAGGAGAGGAGGTTGGGGGCATCCCGTTTTGTGTAGGTATGGTCTCTTTCTCTCAAAGGAAGCACAAGTGATAGGGAAAATGTAAATGCAAAGAAACACTACAACTAGTAAATCTTGTACTAAAAACGGTCAATTGTTGTTTACAATGTTGTTTAAAATGTACAATGTACATAATAGGTGATGTATCTACAATCTATTCACAAACGTTATTGTATTATTATTGTTTTCTCTACAGTAATATATAGTATGTTAAAATGGTTAAGGTACAATAAAGCGCTTCATCTACCAGTTATTTTGTCATCATTGACGCATACAGTAGTACTATCTTTCACACAGATACCTTTTTTAAGAACCCCATCAAATCATTTACATCTGTACTCTGGATGGGTGACAAGTATCTTTTGATTCTGAAACTGGGCTCAGTAACTCTTGGTCCTGACTCTTCTTAACTCGAGCTAAACTCCAAAAAAGCAGAGGGATGAGCTGTCTGCTGACCTAAATACTTCGTCCGCCATGGTGCGGCAAGAAAAAAACAACTTCAGCCTTTGACTCTGAGGAAAAAAGCCCAGTCTCCCAAACCTCGACAGTCCCACAAGTCCACGCTCTCTCCTTTGCCTCATCCGTCATAACGTAAGGGCCATGGGGACGGAGCTAGGAAAAACAATAGGAAGCCGAGAGGAAACATCTTGCATGTAAACCTAGGGCTGCATCCCAAATTCCTCTTCCTATGACAAGCACACGCGACCGAAGTGGGAATACTATCATGCAAAAGGAAACTCTCATGAGCAAACACTATCTTTACCCTTCTGGCATCCATATTTTCCGAGAGCAAACCCTGTGGATTTGCTACCTATTATTTTCGCTTTACATAATTTTTCCGACACTATACATTGCAGTGGATAATAAGAGGGTGGTCTATCATTCTGTATGTCCCCACACTCTGTGACTAAAGATCTTTTACTACTTGACCTGAGTGATGGAAACACTTGAACCTAGAGGAAGGACTCATAAAACACACGATGAAGGGGCATGGAGTCATAGCTCCTCACAGCTGGAAGAGTACCTCTGGGTTTCGAAATCAAGAAAAACATCCAATGGTTTACCAGAGAGAGTCAAGAGTGCCAAGCATGACATACTTCATTTGCACATGCAGATTTCATATTGTGCCCTGTGAATATGGGACATTTCGCCCAACAGTTGATCAAATTAATTTCCCCTCTCAAGCTTTCCTTCGAGTACATGACCTCACTTAAGTTGCTAAAAGACATTTGGGCCGTCATTTCACATAGCCAGCAGCAAGGGCACACTAATTATACTACATTTCCTCAAATCAGATCTCAGGTTTCAGTTTTCTTCAGACAGCGCACACAACTGGAGACACCAGAGCAGGCCCCCGTTTTCTTAATTAAGTATGTCTCCAGCACTCCCCCACCCTCCCTGTGAAACACCAACCAACCCAAAACCATCCAACAACACAAGCAGCTCCAGAAACGACCCTCACCACAGTACAAGTACTCTGTGGTGGCTCCGTCACCCCTCCCCGCCTTTGCTTCGTTTCTTTTTCCAAAACCCCCCCCAACCTCTGTTCTTTATATGAAGGCTTACTGGAGCCAAACCCCTATAGCAACTGTCCGTATTCCACAGCAGGAGAGAAGAAACCGAGCAGAAACCGACCCCAAACCACGAGTGGCATGGCTGCACTCATATCTGCTCCAAATTATCTACACGGCTGCAGAACACATGGGCTTGAAAAGGCTTATATAAGCATGTGGAAGGGATATTTAGTCTCTGTCACCTAGTTTAGAGCGTGCTGTGCTTTTTTGTCAATGATTCATTGGCTCTGAAATGCCCTGAAAATTGGAGGCTGGTCAATTGAATGGTATGGATTTCTCATTAACTGCACAAAAGTGAGCTTTCAAAATTCAGAAACAGAAACATATCTGGAATACAGACTGTCAAAGATGTATCAAGTACACTTACAATACACTATATTGTACATACTTACTATATTATATACTGTATAAAACTCTGTATAATGTAAGTAGTCTATACAGTTATACCTGATTCAATAAGGAACTGTGATCTCAACTCCAAAACACACAAATTGTGTGTGGCCTTGAAGCATAAATCTCAGGAGAACTGCTTTTCCAGTGAAAACCTGCAGGAATTGTGCTCTGTCTGTGGCGTCACTATTAACATCTGCAAAAGAAAAGCTCTGGCATTAAATCTACATTGTTTTATATAACTACACTTACCTCATTGCTTCAGTCTATTTGTACCTCTACTCTGGTGTCTCTGGCCAGTGTCATCCCAACATAAACATATCCAATGGCTTGTCAGATCTCAAAGCCAATATCTTTCTGGACAAACACATAGTGACTAGGCCAGACATATAAGGAAGGAACTCTGAATCCCCAGATATTTTATATAAAAGAGGAGCTTGTTGTGACACCAGACAGAAAATAGATCACTATAGACCACTGATAGCTGTAACAGTCAGTCAATGTCCACTTATGCATATTATCAGCCAAAATACAAAATTCTGCCATTATTTTAGGTATGTTCCTGAAATAGAGGGATCCACAGACTATAGAAACATCAAATGTGTTTTCCTAGAGCATCTGGATAGGGAAAGAGGTTTGGAGCTGGCTGAATCAGGTAGGAGGGATTTACTGGATATTAATCATGACTTTTCCCTTCAGACTCCCTTCAGGCTCCCTTCAGGTGTTGAGTAATGTGTAACAGTGTGAGGTTCACTTGTATCCATAGTAGAAACCTTCACAACAACTTCTGGAATCTGGATTTCGTTTTTTTTATACAATATCATACATTATGCAGTTATCTTTGTTTTAAAGATACACTCTGAGTATTTTTAAAATAACAAAGATGTTTGTATCCTACCAACTATAAACAGTAGGCTATGCTGTTTACATGATACCATGCGTCACACATGCTATGTATTGTCCTTAGAGATACAACTGATGGATGCTGGATTATCATGTTGGGTTTAAGGAAGTTGACTAACATGTCACAATGTGTCACTGGTATGAGTCAGTCTGGCACAGCCACAACAAAGACAATTAAACTCTTGGAAAACCCATCCTGGCTCCTAATGTAAGCAAGGAAACAACCAGGGACCTACTCCCATATACTTCCTCCATAGTGTCAAATATGGAAAGTAGCCAAAGGATCATTGAAACCAGAGTCACATATAGTGGAACATTAAGGCATTGGACAAAAGATGTTTGACTCGTTAATATCTATTGTAATGACTTTTCTGTTCAACATGGTTCATAATAGATCGTTTCTGATGACAAGTAGGCTACAACCAAACCATAGATGAAGCATTTAAACTATAGTTCAGTTCAGACAGTGTAAAACACCACTTGATTGATGAACAGGGTCGCATTTGAAAGTTAAGGACATCTACACAATACATCGTGCGAAAAACAACTATTTGCAGCACACTGGAGCATATCATGTCCATTGTACTAAGGGAAAAGTCATATGGATAGCCTACTGTATGTCTGCCTATACCTAATCATTTTCTTGCAAGACATTTGTCACGACAATGCAGCAGAAATATTAGATCTGCTACAGTATTTCCTCTAGGTTCTCCAGTTTATATTCTGTCACATAACAATCGACAAGGTCTGCTGGTATGATATCTATATTTGGCGACTCACTCACCTCACTCAACGGAATCCACAGTTGTCGAATGTTCGTCCCAATATTGTCCGTCCCTTTAAGGCAAATATATTTAAAAAACTAAACTTTCTCCCAAAATGTGACGATTATGTACGGAACAAAACAATGACAACGTAACTTAAGCAGCACTTTGCCTTTCGTGCTCAAGTTTGTGTCGCATCTTACCATCCTTCGGGGGAGGGTCCTTTGGTCACAGTGAGTGAAAGGAGGGTGTCTTGGGAGCGCGCGCGCGCACGCAAAAGAGAGATCTCACTGTGTATAAAACTGAATTATGTGGTAGGCTGTCGAAAAGGCTTGACCACCAGATACCTTAAACTCTGTTATTAACTCACAGGCAAATTACCTTTTATTTATTACAATTTATGAGGACAACACAACCCTTTGAATTCAGATAAGAAAGGATAAGGTAGCCTACAGAATATGTGGGGTGTACAGTAAAATTAAGAAGGTTGGTGGGCAATTACATAACTAAAAGGGCCACAAAAGGGACAAATACAAACAGTATTCAAAAAAAGGAATAAAGAGAACTTCACTTCACCACTGCTCTCTACAACTAATCATGGGGATTAATAAAATAAATTAGGAAAATAAAAACGTGCAGTGTCTTCTTGTTGTAATATGGCAAGTTTACTTATAATGCAGGTCTGAAGCACTTCACCCTTCTGCCTCTTTCTGTAGTACTGCTGCTCCTTTGGGATTTTCCGGTCTTTAGAGGGTCAAGAGGAGGATAATAAGTTTAACATTTGACCAGACACTGAACACAAACCTTTTATTGACGTTGGGTATTTCTGTCTCACAATGGTGTAATAACCTCAACACTGCTGAGATAACTGTTGGTGTCTGTAGGGGGTTTATGCAGCAAGAGGGCTTCCTGGTCAACAGTTGGCTAGCCATGATAACTTTGGGCTTCAGGACGTTTGTTTTTCCTGCCACAGTGTTTTCACACTGATAAACAGACTATGCATGGTGAGTTAATGGAGCACACATCCTTGCTGCAAGGAAACCGAGAACCTTAGGACAAATTACAATGGTTTCCTGTTGGCCAGAAGGTGGCATGACACAAAGCCCATTAGTTTAAATTATACTTAACTCAGGTGTGATTTTGTCCAATAGGCCACTTTGCAGACTATGAGTTGAAGTGGTTTGAAATTAAACGAACTAGTGAGTCAAGTAGCAAGACGCATTTTAAGACAGTACGCCGAGTGCTAATAATGTGGAAGCAAATAACAGCTGCGTGGAATGTGAAAATGACAGAAAGCAAACAAACTAATGGGCCAGTCCTAACCATGACACCACGTCTCATTCACGCCCCCTATCTTTCAAGCCAAACCTACACCCCTGCATAAATTGCTATGATTACTTTACAATACCTCCTGTGCACTCGATGACCCCTGCTGGATAAAGAAAACGCTCTGTCAGTGTCAGCGTTGCAAAAGAGGAAATATTTTACTAAAGCCACTTCTCTAGTAACCCTCAAGAAGATAATTCCCAATTGTGGTAACACGAAGCATTGTATTCAACCTGCCAATAATACACTTATTATGGGATATTACAACTAGTAGTAAAATGGACCACAGTAAACTAAATCCGATCATGAGTTGATTTCGGGCCTTGTGGGGCACATTCAACGCGGCCACGTTTAGTCTTGTGTTTGAATGCTGGGTTTTCTGCGCTAGATTCTATCCACAAGCAAACACCCATCGAATGTGTGCAGAGTGTAAGTGTACAACGCGCATATATTGAATGTATTAAGATAGCTAGATTTCTATTGCGATTATAAACTATCCAATTGAAGCCCAATCACGTGAAGTCCGGACTTGCTTTGAATGTTACCCAAATGACGTATCTTGACGTAGACGTTGTACTTCCGGTGTCATGTCAACTTTCTAATTGTACCGCATGGCTTAAGTTGTCTGCAACTAGTTTTGCGAGGTAAATCACAATTAACTATATTCTACTATCCTAAAAACTACCACCGTATGCCGTTTTTGCATGTTCTCTAACTAAACTAATCAAAGCAACGAACCTGCTCTTTAAAACAAGCTAGATATGCTACGGTCTAGCCATCAAATGTTTTAGCTAATGATTCTGAATTTGTAATTCACAGATAACATGGCTGAAACTGTGCAGGAGAAAAGCCGTGGAATGAAATTCGCTGAACAACAGTTACTGCGTCATGGCTGGGAACAAGGTAAAGTTGCCAGCTGTTATAGTGTTCGTTCAGCCCCTTAGCTAGTTAGCGTGCTTATCGTCAGCCAGGGCTACTGTCTATCCATGTGTGTACGAGTCTAACCATGGCAAAAACTGTCTACAGGTAAAGGTTTAGGTCGAGAGGAGAATGGCATTTCAGAGGCAATCAAAGTCAAAGTGAAATGTGATAAGAGTGGGATGGGACATTGCCACAGTGAGCAGTTCACGTTCCACTGGTGGGACCATGTATTCAACAAAGCCTCGTCCAGTCTTGAGGTGGAGTCTGACCAGGTACGAAGCTGCTCTACAGGAATGTGTATCTGTCCAATTAATGCGTTCACAACTAAGACATTAGTTAACCCTTGTCTGTTTTAGAATGGTGTGAAGATGAAGAAGCTCGTGGAGGAAAATGAGGAAGGTTTGATCTCCAACAAAAAGCCAAGAAAAGCATTGCTGGCCAAAGCCAAATTATATGGACACTTTGTCAAGGTACAATACTTAACTTTCCTTTTAATAGCAATGGAAATTTGAAAAAAGTTTTACTATAGCCTTATACAGTTCATAGTGCAGATGACTCAAGTTCGGTTGAATTGGAAAATATAACATAACTTCTTACTTTGGCCCAGGAGATAATAAACAATGTTTCCAAAAGCTAACAATGTAGGCCTGTCATATTGACCATTGTACTGTCCGTGTCCCCCTGTTAGTCGGCCACTCTGCTATCAGGACAGGAACACTCAGAGAAAAAGTCCTCCAGTTCAGATGACAGCAGCAGCTCTGACGATGAAGACCAGAGACTAGACCTCTCCAGCACCACCAAGTAAGACCCCCATTTCTGATAGAATCTGTATATTAGCCTGTACACACCGCTTTGGATAAAAGTGTGCTAAGTAATTATATAGGAGTCGTTTTATGGAAAGATTGGATTTAGTCGACATTGTTGTGCAGTGATCATGTTCCAATCCCCATGTATTTTCTTTGCCAAGGTTATCGGACGCTGATCTCTTGAAGGCTTGTGGTGGGCTCACCGCTCACAAGTAAGTTGATTGTTAGCAGTCTATGCTATTTGGTGTTCCTCTCTGGTGAACTTAAAGACTTGAATTCTTTATTGATTTATTTTACATTTCCTGAACCACCTACTGGTGAGTAGTAAGACTGCGTTTAAACTTGGTCCTCCCTCTTGTTTTCCACCAGGGGAGCCAGACATGGCCTAACCATGAGTGCCAAGCTAGCAAGATTGGAACAGCAGGAGCAAGAGTTCATGTTAAAATACAGCAAGAAGAACCAACCAACACCCACCGCTACAGAACCTGTAACCCCAGATGTGGTGGAGGAACCAGCTAAGGAGCCTCATCGTAAAAAGGCTAAAAGAAAGGTGGGGAAGGACAATAAAGAAGACATAACGACTGATGATATTGTCACTGAAAGTACTAATCTGGAGATGAGGTCGAAAAAGAACAAAAAGAAAAGTTTGAAAAGTGACAGTGAAGGGTTGATGGACATTATCACGTCAGTACAACCAAAGCCTACTCCTATAGAAAATGAAATTGAAGCTCAGACAACTAAGAAGAAACGTTCAAAGAAAAGTAAGGTTACGGAGGGGAATAGCGACACTTTGAACGAATTAGGAAATGACACCTCTGTCACCCCTCAAGTGACCAATACTGCAGAAGAGGCCGAAGAGGCTTCTGTCCAGATAATGGAAGACAGTCTCACCCAGCACGAGACGGATGCAGAGACTAACACCAAACAGAAGAAGAAGAAGAAAAAGTCTCCAAGAGCACAGGGGAGATCACAGTGGTCGAGGAGAGTAATGACCAAGAAGCCTCCCACACCAGAACTGTTGAGGAGGTTTTACCAAAAAAGAAAAGGAAGAGGGAAACTGCAATAGAAGTGGATAGTTCTAATAACCCTGAACCAATGGAGGATGAGATGAAGAGGAAAAAGAAACAATGCAGGGAAGAGAACACCATTGATGACCCAGAGCTTGTGCAAACTAAAGGGAAGAAGAAAAAGAGAAACAAACTGAAAATGGAACTAAATTGACAACGTTTTCAATTAACCTAGAAATGACTGGAAACCACATAGAAAGACTTAGTTCCCTCTTGTGTGCAGACCGTTGGCCCATTGGGTCACAACAAAGAAACAACTAGAAGATTGAATATTAGTCATGTCTCACCTGAGCAGTATCCAGTAAATGTTATTTATTTTTACAGATGAAGTTTACCATCATATTTATTGTAATGCTTTTGTTAGGCGACAAAGATGGGCAACGGTTTGTAAACATTTTTAACATTTTAAACATCTTGTAGGAGACAAGTGAACAAGTCACATTTTTGTGTTTGGTTTATGTACCTTTACAGCTTCTAGTGCATTATCCAGTAACATCATAAATGTCCATCGCATTATAAATTGTTTGGCTTCTTTTTTAAATTTAAGTATTAATGTATTGCAAGTCATGACAATTATCAGTTTACCTGAAGCTGTCCCCCCCCCCAAGTTGATACCAATGTTTTCCCATTTAAATGTGTCTCAATGAGCTGCAAGTCAGTAAGGGTATTAGATATCAAACCAGCATACGCCTTCAGCTGAGACTTGGATCACTAAAGTAGTTTATTATGTTTGACCACTCCACTCCTATAAATATCCGACAGTGATAAAACACCCCAATGATGGATTCATACTTTAATTGAAAGAGAAGGGTTTACATGCGTATCAAACAGTTAACTTGTAACTTGTGTTAAATTGACTTGTATACATGTAGGTTTAAGTCTCCACATATTTCAATACAAACTTAACATTTTCCAATAGTGCAGGTTTGTGCTTCTGTGTGCCTCATGCATCTTTCTGTTAATCTTCAGTACAATAGATGCAATACAAAAAGTAAAAAGCTTATTTTATTAATGCCTTAGTCTTGCAGATCCATCTGTTCTTCATTTGGCAATCTGCTTTATCCCAGTTAGTCAAAGATGTAATAACGGGCAACGTCGAGCTTTGTGGCATGGCCAACACACAGTCACCGCTAGAACCAATGTGTTCTGGTGTGAAGTAACTGCAAAAATAAATCCGATTATATTCTAGGCTACTGCAAAGTGTGGGTGTATTTTGTAAAGTTGGTCAATGAAGACAGGTTAGGTCAGTATTAATGCAGCAGTATATTCAATTACAAATGTACATTAATTTTTACAAGTGTCAGAAAGTTGGTCCATACCTTGTTGTCAGGTTGCTGTCATCAACCCATATCCATCTCTGATTTGGCAGTCTGTTTTTCTCAAACCAATCCAGTACCCATGGTATTTATCATAATAGTACCTGATGTAGTTACTGATGAATTCCTAAAGACAAGAAGTAATCATTGAGTATAACAAGTTTGATACAAAATAAACACAGCTATGTGTATATATCCCACCTGTTCATCCTGACTGTCTATGACAATCAAATTAGCATTCTTAGATTTGCAGTCCTCTTGACTCGAATACCATGAGTTCCACCCATCCGTAAACTGATAACAACTAGACTGAAATACAATCCAGTTATCGCGACAGGGTTTGCATTCTCTCTCTGTGCAACACAAAGCATAAAAAGGACTTCATGAAGTGAACAATAGATGTTTAAGGCTATTTCTTGATTATTTGAAAGAAGGGAGACTTACCGTTGGGATTTCCTTGTTTCTGTGGACAGTAGTCATTAACTGGAAAATCGTCAAACTGAAATATGACCTCAAGAGTCCAGTTGAGTCTATCCCTGTCTTTCGACAACTCTTGTTTCTGCCTTTCTAAGTTGACCATCTCTACATTTAAAATATAGTTTTCTGCGGTGATGTTGCTGTAATCACTCTGCAAAACACAATTAGTTTAATTAGTTGTTGGTTAAAAAGACCTCTGGTCACAAGCAGAAATTACTTATATTACCCTTTTTAGTTCACACACCAAGTTTGTGTTGATCTCAGCAAGAGTCCAGTTGAGTCTATCCCTGTCTTTTGACAACTCTTGTTTCTGCCTTTCTAAGTTGACCATCTTTACATTTAAAATATAGTTTTCTGAGGTGATGTTGCTGTAATCACTCTGCAAAACACAATTATTTTAATTAGTTATTGGTTAGAAAGACCTGGTTGGCCACAAGCAGAAATGACATATTACCCATTTTAGTTCACTCACAAATTTTGTGTTGATCTCAGCAATGACAGCTGTGACTATTGAGAAATACAATAATGTATTTCATTATATATGGTGTCGGGGGGGGGGCGTGGAATTGTGATAAAATACACATTGAGTTATACTTACAGTAGACACTGAGGGCGATAATGACTATTACCAACAACAAACTAAGAATGCCCAGACACAATCCCATTATTCTGACCGGCTGACAATGGGAAGTGGGTTTCTCATTCCCTGAGGGAGATAAACATGATTACAGGATTTCATACTGTTCATGCTCAACGAACAGTACTGTACTGTACAGTACTTATGGTTTTAGTTGATGAACTACTGTGTGATGAACTCAGATATCTATCACTAAGTTATCCAATGAAAACTTACCTTCTGGAGTAGCTGTCTGATCAAGTACACTTTCCTTCATCTTTATATCTGAATATATAGTTTCCTTTTCTTTGTCATCTGATATACAGCAAACAGAACCGTAATGTAAGCAGTGTTTCAGTGTCTTGCTTCACGTTTTAGTTGATGAACTACTGTATGATGAACTCAGATATCTATCACTAAGTTATCCAATGAAAACTTACCTTCTGGAGTAGCTGTCTGATCAAGTACACTTTCCTTAATCTTTATATCTGAATATATAGTTTCCTTTTCTTCGTCATCTGATATGCAGCAAACAGAACCGTAATGTAAGCAGTGTTTCAGTGTCTTGCTTCACTTTGTAAGGTAGGATTGGTGAGACATTGATAGTTAAATCCTGTCAAGTATTTAGATGTTTTCTTGGACATGTTCAGTCTCTTGAATGTATCCAGTATTGCTCATAAACAAAACATTTAGCTATGAATACAAGAAATATAGGCAAGACTCACGTTTTTGAATATGAATATTTGGAGATTTGAAATTTACGGTGGCATAATTCAAGTCTTCGTCCATTGTAGAAACAGTCCTGTCTCCCATATACCAGCAGGCTTTGCCTAAAGTTTAATTTAAGTTTGTCAAATTGTTGTAGGAGATTGAAAATCACACCTACTCTGCTGATGGTTAAGTGATGATTCCAGCTCCGTTTTTTGCCCATATTTGTACCTCTGCACTACTTCTGCTTTTTAGTTGTATGTGACCAACCACAGTTGTTCAAAGTGCTCATCAGAGTTGATGCAACAGTAGGATAGACAAATATGGTTGGTTTGTGTAATAATTGTGTTGGTTGCCGCTGCCGGTAATTAATGTATATTTGACTACAAAATTGGCACTTGTTTCATACTTTCATTTGACCTTTTACTCAAACTCCCAGACTTGTGTGACAGCTACAGTACACACTCTTGTGATCACTATAGATTTGTGAATCAGTCTAATCTGTTATGAATGACCTTGCCACAGGAAACATATATTGCATCAACATTTGCTTCATCTTGTCTTTCCTATTACACACTGTACTATTGCAGAAAACGTCCAAACGTCTTGCAATCCTATTATGACTTAATTTGTACGACATATGGTATCTTCTCTTGTTCTCTTGTTCTCTTGTTGCAAATATGCAAGATGGCCACTGGAGAGAGGTAGTGAGTTCAAAATGGAACCGTTACTGTAACATGAAGCACCCCTATCAAGGCACATAGAAGCCTGTAGAATGGTACCTGCTTTTTGCAATTATGTCCAACCACTTACATTTATACATTAAACCTTTATGTACATATAAATCTTCGATATCAGTGAAAAGCAAGAGGTTTGAAACAGAAATACTTAGTACAAGCAAGTCAGTTAGGTGTGTTCCTTTATTAGATATTAGACACGTAAAGTCTATTTTTGAACAAAAGGATATTTCTTGTTTAATCCACACCGCGAAGGCAGACAAAATAAACAGAAGAAGAAGACGTTATAGAAGTGCGAGGGTTAAACCTGAAACGACGTCACAGCCCTCCCTTGGTCTCCTCCCCCTATCCTCGTCCTTCCCGTCCCCTTTATCGGCCCTCCCCCTGCATTACATCCAGTGTATGAGGAGTGCCTCTCACTAGTGCTCAGGAGACAGAGCCTCTCACGGTAGCAAAGAAGAGCAAAGACATTTAGGAGCTATGGGACTCTACAGTAACAGGAATGGGGGAAGGAATAAGTGTGAGAAACAAAGTATTAGTTTAGCTATATTCATCAAGTTCATATTTCAGCACACAATTTTACAAACTTTTTATTTGCATATTGATAATATTAGACGTGACAAAATGTCAAAAAGGAAAGCTATTACACAATTCAACTAACAACAAAGTCTTTGGAATTAACAATCGTGTGCATTTTCTGATGGGAGTTGTTTCATAAGAGGTACTAATTCAAATGTGTGTTGGAATGGGCACAGTCCACATCAATAAATTACAATAGTGCTGTTTGAGCTGCTTGACCTGCCCTATTTAATTGTGTCTCAATGAGCTGCAAGTCAGTCAGGGTATTAGATAGCAAACCAGCATACGCCTTCAGCTGAGACTTGTCATATATATGGATCACTAAAGTAGTTTATTATGTTTCACCACTCCTATAAATATCCGACAGTGATACAACATCCCAATTATGTATTTAGATACTTTAATTGAAAGAGAAGGGTTTACATATGTATGAAATGGTTAACTTGTGTTAAATTGACTTGTATACATGTAGGTGTAAGTCTCCACATATTTCCATAACGTAACATTTTCCAATAGTGCAGGTTTGTGCTTCTGTGTGCCTCATGCCACTTTCTGTTAATCTTCAGTACAATAGATACAATACAAAAAGTAAAAAGCTCATTTTATTAATGCCTTAGTCTCGCAGATCCATCTGTTCCACATTGAGTAAGATGCTGCATTCCAGTTAGTCAAAGATGTAATACCGGGAAACATTGGGCTTTGTGGCATAGCCAACACATAGTCACCGCTAACACCAATGGGTACTGGTGTCCAGTACCTGTGCAAAAATAAATCAGACTTATCTTCTAGGCTACTGCAAAGTGGGTGTATTTTATTAAGTTGGTCAAGGAAGACAGGTTAGGTCAGTATTAATGCAGCAGTATATTCAATCACAAATGTACATTCATTTTGTGTCAGAAAGTTGGTCCATACCCTGTTGTAAGGTTGCTGCCATCAACCCACATCCATCTCTGATTTGGCATCTCTGTTTTTCTCAAACCAATCCAGTACCCATGGTATTTATCATAATAGTACCTCGTGTAGTTACTGATGAATTCCTAAAGACAAGAAGTAATCATTGAGTATAACAAGTTTGATACAAAATAAACACAGCTATGTGTATATATCCCACCTGTTCATCCTGACTGTCTATGACAATCAAATTAGCATTCTTAGATTTGCAGTCCTCTTGACTCGAATACCATGAGTTCCACCCATCCGTAAACTGATAACAACTAGACTGAAATCCAATCCAGTTATCACGACATGGTTTGCATTCTCTCTCTGTGCAACACAAAGCATAAAAAGGACTTCATGAAGTGAACAATAGATGTTTAAGGCTATTTCTTGATTATTTAAAAGAAGGGAGACTTACCTTTGGGATTTCCTTGTTTCGGTGGACAGTAGTCATTAACTGGAAAATTGTCAAACTGAAATATGACCTCAAGAGTCCAGTTGAGTCTATCCCTGTCTTTTGACAACTCTTGTTTCTGCCTTTCTAAGTTGACCATCTTTACATTTAAAAGATAGTTTTCTGAGGTGATGTTGCTGTAATCACTCTGCAAAACACAATTATTTTAATTAGTTATTGGTTAGAAAGACCTGGTTGGCCACAAGCAGAAATGACATATTACCCATTTTAGTTCACTCACAAATTTTGTGTTGATCTCAGCAATGACAGCTGTGACTATTGAGAAATACAATAATGTATTTCATTATATATGGTGTCGGTGGGGCGTGGAATTGTGATAAAATACACATTGAGTTATACTTACAGTAGACACTGAGGGCGATAATGACTATTACCAACAACAAACTAAGAATGCCCAGACACAATCCCATTATTCTGACCGGCTGACAATGGGAAGTGGGTTTCTCATTCCCTGAGGGAGATAAACATGATTACAGGATTTCATACTGTTCATGCTCAACGAACAGTACTGTACTGTACAGTACTTATGGTTTTAGTTGATGAACTACTGTGTGATGAACTCAGATATCTATCACTAAGTTATCCAATGAAAACTTACCTTCTGGAGTAGCTGTCTGATCAAGTACACTTTCCTTCATCTTTATATCTGAATATATAGTTTCCTTTTCTTTGTCATCTGATATACAGCAAACAGAACCGTAATGTAAGCAGTGTTAAAGTGTCTTGCTTCACGTTTTAGTTGATGAACTACTGTATGATGAACTCAGATATCTATCACTAAGTTATCCAATGAAAACTTACCTTCTGGAGTAGCTGTCTGATCAAGTACACTTTCCTTAATCTTTATATCTGAATATATAGTTTCCTTTTCTTCGTCATCTGATATGCAGCAAACAGAACCGTAATGTAAGCAGTGTTTCAGTGTCTTGCTTCACTTTGTAAGGTAGGATTGGTGAGACATTGATAGTTAAATCCTGTCAAGTATTTAGATGTTTTCTTGGACATGTTCAGTCTCTTGAATGTATCCAGTATTGCTCATAAACAAAACATTTAGCTATGAATACAAGAAATATAGGCAAGACTCACGTTTTTGAATATGAATATTTGGAGATTTGAAATTTACGGTGGCATAATTCAAGTCTTCGTCCATTGTAGAAACAGTCCTGTCTCCCATATACCAGCAGGCTTTGCCTAAAGTTTAATTTAAGTTTGTCAAATTGTTGTAGGAGATTGAAAATCACACCTACTCTGCTGATGGTTAAGTGATGATTCCAGCTCCGTTTTTTGCCCATATTTGTACCTCTGCACTACTTCTGCTTTTTAGTTGTATGTGACCAACCACAGTTGTTCAAAGTGCTCATCAGAGTTGATGCAACAGTAGGATAGACAAATATGGTTGGTTTGTGTAATAATTGTGTTGGTTGCCGCTGCCGGTAATTAATGTATATTTGACTACAAAATTGGCACTTGTTTCATACTTTCATTTGACCTTTTACTCAAACTCCCAGACTTGTGTGACAGCTACAGTACACACTCTTGTGATCACTATAGATTTGTGAATCAGTCTAATCTGTTATGAATGACCTTGCCACAGGAAACATATATTGCATCAACATTTGCTTCATCTTGTCTTTCCTATTACACACTGTACTATTGCAGAAAACGTCCAAACGTCTTGCAATCCTATTATGACTTAATTTGTACGACATATGGTATCTTCTCTTGTTCTCTTGTTCTCTTGTTGCAAATATGCAAGATGGCCACTGGAGAGAGGTAGTGAGTTCAAAATGGAACCGTTACTGTAACATGAAGCACCCCTATCAAGGCACATAGAAGCCTGTAGAATGGTACCTGCTTTTTGCAATTATGTCCAACCACTTACATTTATACATTAAACCTTTATGTACATATAAATCTTCAATATCAGTGAAAAGCAAGAGGTTTGAAACAGAAATACTTAGTACAAGCAAGTCAGTTAGGTGTGTTCCTTTATTAGATATTAGACACGTAAAGTCTATATTTGAACAAATAGGATATTTCTTGTTTAATCCACACCGCGAAGGCAGACAAAATAAACAGAAGAAGAAGACGTTATAGAAGTGCGAGGGTTAAACCTGAAACGACGTCACAGCCCTCCCTTGGTCTCCTCCCCCTATCCTCGTCCTTCCCGTCCCCTTTATCGGCCCTCCCCCTGCATTACATCCAGTGTATGAGGAGTGCCTCTCACTAGTGCTCAGGAGACAGAGCCTCTCACGGTAGCAAAGAAGAGCAAAGACATTTAGGAGCTATGGGACTCTACAGTAACAGGAATGGGGGAAGGAATAAGTGTGAGAAACAAAGTATTAGTTTAGCTATATTCATCAAGTTCATATTTCAGCACACAATTTTACAAACTTTTATTTGCATATTGATAATATTAGACGTGACAAAATGTCAAAAAGGAAAGCTATTACACAATTCAACTAACAACAAAGTCTTTGGAATTAACAATCGTGTGCATTTTCTGATGGGAGTTGTTTCATAAGAGGTACTAATTCAAATGTGTGTTGGAATGGGCACAGTCCACATCAATAAATTACAATAGTGCTGTTTGAGCTGCTTGACCTGCCCTATTTAATTGTGTCTCAATGAGCTGCAAGTCAGTCAGGGTATTAGATAGCAAACCAGCATACGCCTTCAGCTGAGACTTGTCATATATATGGATCACTAAAGTAGTTTATTATGTTTCACTACTCCTATAAATATCCGACAGTGATACAACATCCCAATTATGTATTTAGATACTTTAATTGAAAGAGAAGGGTTTACATATGTATGAAATGGTTAACTTGTGTTAAATTGACTTGTATACATGTAGGTGTAAGTCTCCACATATTTCCATAACGTAACATTTTCCAATAGTGCAGGTTTGTGCTTCTGTGTGCCTCATGCCACTTTCTGTTAATCTTCAGTACAATAGATACAATACAAAAAGTAAAAAGCTCATTTTATTAATGCCTTAGTCTCGCAGATCCATCTGTTCCACATTGAGTAAGATGCTGCATTCCAGTTAGTCAAAGATGTAATACCGGGAAACATTGGGCTTTGTGGCATAGCCAACACATAGTCACCGCTAACACCAATGGGTACTGGTGTCCAGTACCTGTGCAAAAATAAATCAGACTTATCTTCTAGGCTACTGCAAAGTGGGTGTATTTTATTAAGTTGGTCAAGGAAGACAGGTTAGGTCAGTATTAATGCAGCAGTATATTCAATCACAAATGTACATTCATTTTGTGTCAGAAAGTTGGTCCATACCCTGTTGTCAGGTTGCTGCCATCAACCCACATCCATCTCTGATTTGGCATCTCTGTTTTTCTCAAACCAATCCAGTACCCATGGTATTTATCATAATAGTACCTCGTGTAGTTACTGATGAATTCCTAAAGACAAGAAGTAATCATTGAGTATAACAAGTTTGATACAAAATAAACACAGCTATGTGTATATATCCCACCTGTTCATCCTGACTGTCTATGACAATCAAATTAGCATTCTTAGATTTGCAGTCCTCTTGACTCGAATACCATGAGTTCCACCCATCCGTAAACTGATAACAACTAGACTGAAATCCAATCCAGTTATCACGACATGGTTTGCATTCTCTCTCTGTGCAACACAAAGCATAAAAAGGACTTCATGAAGTGAACAATAGATGTTTAAGGCTATTTCTTGATTATTTAAAAGAAGGGAGACTTACCTTTGGGATTTCCTTGTTTCGGTGGACAGTAGTCATTAACTGGAAAATTGTCAAACTGAAATATGACCTCAAGAGTCCAGTTGAGTCTATCCCTGTCTTTTGACAACTCTTGTTTCTGCCTTTCTAAGTTGACCATCTCTACATTTAAAAGATAGTTTTCTGAGGTGATGTTGCTGTAATCACTCTGCAAAACACAATTAGTTTAACTAAGTATTGGTTTAAAAAAGACCTGGTTGGCCACAAGCAGAAATGACTTATATTACCCATTTTAGTTTACTCACATTTACATTTACATTTACATTTATTCATTTAGCAGACGCTTTTATCCAAAGCGACTTCCAAGAGAGAGCTTTACAATAGTGCATAGGTCACTGATCATAACAACGAGATATCCCCAACATTGCAAGTAGTCAAACATGGATCGTACATTGTGAAAAAAACAACAATAAGTGCCAAAGGGAAGAATCATAAGAGCATGGAGTTAAACAAGTTACAATTGAACAACATGAACCTTAAAAGTGCACGAGTGTACCGTTGTATTCCCGGAACAAGTGTGTCTTGAGCCTATTCTTGAAGGTGGGGAGACAGTCAGTGTCTCTGATGGAGGTGGGGAGTTGATTCCACCACTGGGGGGCCAGACAGGGGAAGAGCTTGTGTTGGGACCGGGCGGTCTTGAGCGGTTGGGACCACCAGACGGTTGTCAGAGGAGGACCGAAGGTGGCGGGAGGGGGTGTGTAGGGCTGGAGGAGAGACTTGATGTAGTCGGGTGCAGTCCCATTCACCGCTCGGAAGGTCAGTACCAGGGTCTTGAATCTGATACGGGCCGTGACGGGAAGCCAGTGAAGGGAGACGAGGAGCGGGGTAACATGGGAGCGTCTGGGTAGGTTGAAGACCAGACGGGCCGCTGCGTTCTGAATCCTCTGGAGAGGGCGGGTTGCGCATGCTGGGAGCCCGGCGAGCAGCGAGTTGCAGTAGTCCAACTTGGAGAGGACAAGTGCCTGGACCAGCAGCTGGGTGGAGTGCTCAGACAGGTATCTCCTGATCTTCCGGATGTTGTAGAGGGTGAATCTACACGACCGGGAGACAGCAGCGATGTGGGCTGTGAGGGAGAGCTCGTCATCCATGGTAACCCTGAGGTTCCTGGCAGAGGACGAAGGGGTCACCGTCGCCGATCCCAGGGTGATTGAGAGGTCATGGGAGATGGACGGTTTGGCCGGGATGATGAGGAGTTCGGTTTTGGCGAGGTTCAGCTCACAAATTTTGTGTTGATCTCAGCAATGACAGCTGTGACTATTGAGAAATAAAATCATGTATTTCATCATATATGGTGCCGGGGGTGGGGTGGGGCGTGGAATTGTGATAAAATATATACATATTGAGATATACTTACAGTAGACACTGAGGGCGATAATGACTATTACCAACAACAAACTAAGAATGCCCAGACACAATCCCATTATTCTGACCGGCTGACAATGGGAAGTGGGGTTTCTCATTCCCTGAGGAGGATAAACATGATTACAGGATTTCATACTGTTCATGCTCAACGAACAGTACTGTTGTTTTTTGTGACTAAACCTATGGTTTTAGTTGATAAACTACTGTATGATTATAGATGAGATGGTTATCTCAGATATCTATCACTAAGTTATCCAATGAAAACATACCTTCTGGAGTAGCTGTCTGATCAAGTACACTTCCTTCATCTTTACATCTGAATATATAGTTTCCTTTTCTTCGTCATCTGATATACAGCAAACAGAACCGTAATGTAAGCAGTGTGTCAGTGTCTTGCTTCACTTTGTAAGGTAGGATTGGTGAGACATTGATAGATTGAAATCCTGTTAAATATTTAGATGTTTTATTGTACATGTTCAGTCTCTTGAATGTATCCAGTATTGCTCATTAACAAAACATTTAGCTATGAATACAAGAAATATAGGCAAGACTCACGTTTTTGAATATGAATATTTGGAGATTTGAAATATATGGCAGCATAATTCAACTCTTCGTCCATTGTAGAAACAGTCCTGTCTCCCATATACCAGCAGGCTTTGCCTAAAGTTTAATTTAAGTTTGTCAAATTGTTGTAGGTCAATGTAGGAGATTGAAAATCACACCTACTCTGCTGATGGTTAAGTGATGATTCCAGCTACATTTTTGACCATATTTGTACCTCTGCACTACTTCTGCTTTTTAGTTGTATGTGACCAACCACAGTTGTTCAAAGTGCTCATCAGAGTTGATGCAACAGTAGGATAGACAAATATGGTTGGTTTGTGTAATAGGTGTTGGTTGCCGGTAATTAATGTATATTTGACTACAAAATTGGCACTTGTTTCATACTTTCATTTGACCGTATACTCAAACTCACGGATTTGTGTGACAGGTACAGTACACACTCTTGTGATCACTATAGATTTGTGAATCAGTCTAATCTGTTATGAATGACCTTGCCACAGGAAACATATATTGCATCAACATTTGCTTCATCTTGTCTTTCCCCAGATTGACAAACAATCTGAACACACTGTACTATTGCAGAGAAAACGTCCAAACGTCTTGCAATCCTATTATGACTTAATTTCTATGACATACGTTATCTTCTCTTCTCTTGTTCTCTTGTTGCAAATATGCAAGATGGCCACTGGAGAGAGGTAGTGAGTTCAAAATGGAACCGTTACTGTAACATGAAGCACCCCTATCAGGCACATAGAAGCCTGTAGAATGGTACCTGCTTTTTGCAATTATGTCCAACCACTTACATTTATACATTAAACCTTTATGTACATATAAATCTTCGATATCAGTGAAAAGCAAGAGGTTTGAAACAGAAATACTTAGTACAAGCAAGTCAGTTAGGTGTGTTCCTTTATTAGATATTAGACATGTAAAGTCTATATTTGAACAAAAGGATATTTCTTGTTTAATCCACACCGCGAAGGCAGACAAAATAAACAGAAGAAGAAGACGTTATAGAATTGCGAGGGTTAAACCTGAAACTACGTCACAGCCCTCCCTTGGTCTCCTCCCCCTATCCTCGTCCTTCCCTCCCCTTTATCGGCCCTCCCCCTGCATTACATCCAGTGTATGAGGAGTGCC
>CAEFZP010005893.1:0-135023 GCA_903064625.1 Mallotus villosus | reverse complement strand
CATTACATCCAGTGTATGAGGAGTGCCTCTCACTAGTGCTCAGGAGACAGAGCCTCTCACGGTAGCAACACACACATCTACAAAGACTCAAGCTTGGAGAGAGGGAAGAATTAACCCCTTACCATCTTCCTCTTCCTCTTTTATTGTACCTGTAGTGTTGTTTTAGGACATGGAGCGTCACACCACCCGTGGCTCCCACCACACCCCACTGGATGAGGAGAGGCACCAGATGCTCAACCTCAACAGCCGCCTGGGGACCTACCTGGGCCGAGTCCGGTTGCTGGAGGAGGAGAACGAGGTGCTCCGCCAGGAGGTCCAGCACCTGAGGCACAATGGGAAGGGGGACGCCTCGCGCAGGGAGGAATTGGAGGACGAGCTGCATGGAGTAAGACTGGAGGTGGAGGTGGCCTGGAGGAAGAAGGTCCAAGTGGAGATGGAGATAGCAAGCCTGGGCGAGGAGCTCCAAAGCCTGAGCCTGCAGAGGCAGAAGGTCGCAGGCGCCTACGGGGAAGCTAGGAAGAGGCTGGTGGAGGGCGAAAAAGAGATGGAGGAAGAGAGAAGGGCTCAGATCTGGCTGAAGGAGAAGGTCAGACAATTTGAGATGGAGCTCGATTCCCAGGCCCAAATCCACGAAGAGGACGTGGCGTACTTGCACGCGACGCTAGCACATGCCAGACCCACAGCGTCGCCAATGCCAGCCCAAGCAGACTCCCAGCTGCTAGGCCTCCTGGACCTGGGGGACGGCTACTCCCAGACGGCTGCTAGAGCGTGGCAGGAAGTGACCGAGGCGTATGAGGGTCAGGTGGCACGTCTGGAGGAGTCACTGAGTCAAGCTTCGACCCGATTGGCACAGGTGGGCCAGGAGAAGAATGACAGCCAGATGAAGCTTCAGGCCCTGGAGATAGAACTAGCCTCATCCCAGGAGTTAAAGCAATACCTGGAGAAGAGAGTGGTCCAACAAAGACACCAGCAGAACCAAGAGTTCCAACAACTTCAGGTATGAGAAGTAAAACTCACAAGTTACTTGAAGGTACAAATTTGAAGTGTCATTGTTTTTGTCAATTCATTGGTCAGAGATGGGATTTCTGGCTACTTCCTGAGTGACTTGTGGTCACGACGTAACTTAATTTAGCTTATGGAAAGATTTCTGGTTGCAGCTTGAATGACAGGATCTCAAACAAGAATACTGATTTAGCTACTAGTGCTTTAATCTTAAGTGTCAGGGGGGGATGACAACTGACCAAAAATAATACCTCATAGCCAAAGGTAACTCGGGTAAATGGGCATGACCCAAATTAACATGACCTGTGTAGGCCTATTCTGTCAGGACTTTCAATTATGTCCTGTGTCTGAGTGAGGATTGTGTCTATGTGCAGGGAATGTTGCAGTGCAACATGTGTGTTGTGTACATGTGTGGCCTTGTCCTTTTATTACGAACCTTTTTAAAACCCTGCAGAAACCTTCTGGAATGAAGGGTACTCGTGTAGATGTTCTGCCAGGGTGAATGGTATTCTTATTTCAAATGTTAATAGAATAAAAAGCCTACGTCTGAAAAGGCATACAGGACTCTATATTCATAGATCAGGGCTATGGGAATGACTGCTGGATCACAGGGATATCAGAAAGGTCAAATATCCCTTCTAAACTAGCCTGGTTTGGGAGACACCTCTTGTCCGAGAGGTCAAAACCAATACAAAATCGAAAGCGTCCATTTCAATGATTCGTCGCCTCACTTCCTCCTTACGTTTCTGTTCTGCAGGCCCACCTGGAAGCATTGGAAATGGAGAAGGTTGAGCTGGGACAACAGATCGATGAGTTGCTGATGAACAGCAGAGGCCTGCTGCAGATGAAGATGTCACTAGGCCTGGAGGTGGTCACGTACAGGTATAGTAAATCATGTCGTTTAACATCACCTAGGCTAGTCAACATCACTTAATCAACTAGATGTGATTTCCTCCCATAGCCACTATGGGTTTAGGTTAATAGAAAAAGATATACGCATCAATAGCCAAGGTTTTTGTTTAAGAATAGTTTGGATGTCTGTCCACTGTCCATGCTCACATTTTCATATTTTTTTCCAGTGAGACTAACTAAATTGTCCCGAGTCATTTTTTAGCCAATTCTTTTGAACCTTTCATTCCTGACATTTCAAAACGGATTTAAATGTCCAACCGACCCCATTCATGCCTTTTTACTTGCAAACCAAACGTTACATCCTGCCCCTCCCCCAGTGAGAACATGGGATGTCCATGGTCTCTTGTCCGAGTGGTCGTAGTAGTCTGGATGAAAGGTCGGCCCTTAGAAAAGGGTAATCTCAGCTGCTGTCATAAGCATGGTAACTTTATATGGATGGCTATCGTGGCGCCTCCTTTCTGTCTCTCTCTTTCTGTCGGCCTTTCTCTCTCTATCCTTCTCTCTGCACACGCGCACACACACACACACACACACACACACACACACACACACACACACACACACACACACACACACACACACACACACACACACACACACACACACACACACACACAGACATTGTCTCTATTTCAATCTCTCTCTTTCTTCCTCCCCCTTCATCCTCTCTTCACAGTATTGACCCCAAGCCACACAAGAAGAAATAATTTAGGAGCTATGGGACTCTACAGTAACAGGAATGGGGGAAGTAATGAGTGTGAGAAACAAAATATTAGTTTCGCTATATTCATCAAGTTCATATTTCAGCACACAATTTTACAAACTTTTTCTTAGCATATTGATAATATTAGAAGTGACAACATGTCAAAAAGGGAAGCTTTAACACAATTCAACTAACAACAAAGTCTTTGGATTTAACAATCGTGTGCATTTTCTGATGGGAGTTGTTTCATAAGAGGTACTAATTCAAATGTGTGTCGGAATGGGCACAGTCCACATCAATGAATTACAATAGTGCTGTTTGAGCTGCTTGACCTGCCCCAATGTTTGGGGTTGTCAGAGGTTGTGTGTGTCCTTGTGTGCAGACAGTGTGTGTTTGTCTGTGTGTGTATGTGTGTGTGTGGAGGGTATTGATGGTATCGGATCATGCGCTGCAGATGGTATGACAATGACTCATTGTCACTCATTTCCATAACAAGAGATCTGAGCTTACTCTGGTTGTTCAATTTCAACAAAAGCCCTTCTTCGCTCTCCTCGCACCAAGTCAGTTCTACATCATGGCAGAATAGCCCCTGCTAAATTCAATCATTTAGTGTCACCATAAACCTGCAGGCGTTCCAATGTATTCATCTTTTCATGATAATAATGTATGCAATATGTCTGCCTGTTTTTTATGTTTGTCTCCCCTCTATTCTTATCAGAGCTTTACTGGACAGTGAAAGCCTTCAAGTAGAAGTCGCGAAACATCAACGGAGGAGTGTTTGCAACACGGGTAAATAATATTCATTGCATACTGTAAATCAGAGAGACGCGTCCATATTAATGCTCTTGTTCGAGCCGTAATATTGAAGTGTGATTTACTGCACAACCCCTTTAGACAGTACTCCCATTTGCTGCTTCATCACATGTAGTATATCCTTAAAGGAGTCATTATCATAATAGAGGACACTCATTCTTCTACAGTACTAGACAGAATCACATTAGACCACAAAGACTAGGGGGGATGGTCTGAGTAGAGGGCTGAGCTAGGCACTTTGGCCGGCTATGTAATAAAAGCCAACTAAGAGGGTCCCCAAAGGTCATTGAGCCATATGGCAATGCTTTCCGGTAACTCAGACTGCAGGAGGTAGAAGTCATGATCAATATCTCTCTCCATTACTCATTTCCTAATACTGCCTTGGAGACACTGTTGTTTGAATTGGGCATGAGATTTACAGTGTAAACTGAAATTCATGCATTGTTGTACGTCTGCTGGCATCGTAAAAAAGACTGTCAATGTCTATTCTCAAAGTATACCTTTTTACATTGTGTAATTGCCACTCAAGCCTACTAAGACATATATACTAATTAGTTTTGTCTTTATTATTTGCAGATCCTAGACCCAGTCCTCGAGGGGTTAAGCAAAGCTCACAGATTCAGACATTATCTAGGCACAGAAACGGGGCTTTATCATCAATTCCGGCAGCACCCCTTAGATCCAAGACGAATACAATTTCTATAACATCAATCTCAGCTCCAAAAAGCGTGACGTGCAGTGAAACACACAAGAGTTCTCTGAAGGCAAAAGAAGAGCAGGTTGATGTTAGCAGACCAGCCTATGGGAGGTCAGCTTACCCACAAGTCTTACAAGGTTCTGTCCAAATCAGGCCCCAAACGGTCAGTAAAGAAGTCAGCTACAATGAACCGCTGTCTTCGCCCAATGAGCAAGAGATAGAGGTTGATGTCAAATCGGCCCGATCTGACCGTAACGAACCCCTTACACAGGACAGAAAGGAGGGGGAAAACTGGAACAGTGATGGGTGGTCCGCAGTACAACCAGTTGTGTCTATAAGTCACCTGGTTCACCTAACTGGGAAACCAATCTTTAGTGATGATACTGAAGAACATACTAACCCCAGAGAAATCATTGAAACAGAGTGTCCTGTTACAAAGCCAAGGGGGACCTTTTTCCTTACCAGAGGACAACTTTAATGAGGTATCTCCCAAGGTGCCTGGTGAAAAAGAAGGACCTCAACTTGACCTTCCAGTTTCTCCCATACACGCATGGCACGAAGGTCCTGGAACAGAGAGCGAAGAAGCAGCATGGATGAATGATGAAAGCTCAGGATCTGAAACTGAAGCAGTGATGGAACCAACACTTGAGACCAGCACAAGCAGTCCAGCCTCTGAGAGTCAGACAGAGGAAACCATGCCAACAGAACTGCATGAGGAGTTCCATTATGAGGAGAGATGGACCAATGGGCCTAACAGACGCCAGTAAAGAATGTAAAGGGTCTTGGAAACACGAGGAACATTTGGAAGACAAAGTTTATTCGGATGGGGATGAAATGGATTCATGGGATCAAGTGATGGAAAGAAACGTCGCTGGGAAGAAAGAAAACATGAATGTTGAAAATGATGAAAGGGAAACCCAACATATCACTCTGGGAGAGTACGTATCTGCACCAGAGCAGGAGGAAACGAGAAATTAAGAATGTGGTTGACTCATTAATACCCCAAGACTCTCGTATGACCCTGGAACTCACAGACACCGATCAAGACGAGGAAAAAGACCCAGAGAAAGCAAACGACGACGACTCTCCAAATGCCTCTAGTTCATGGAGGACTGAGCTGGAATGTGACAGCTATGCACAGGATAACACACTGGCCGACACTCGGCCTCTGATTCGCTACAAGAGCGACGAGACTGATGCCAACACTCAGGCCTCACACATGGAAGAGAGCGAGTCCAGTGACTGTGATGAAGGCCGGAAGGGTCGGGGAGGCAGGGACTGATGCCTGGGGCGAAAGTCAATCCAAACGATTTGGAACCATGGAGGACTTGTGTGAAGAGGCCGTCGGGGAAACCTTGGATGAAGAGTATCACAGAGAGACCCCTCAGACAGAGTGTACGGTCTCTGGCCAAGCTGGGGAGTATGTCACACCAGGGATCTGTGAGCATGCAGATCAGATCTTGAGAGATGTCGAAGACCAATCGGACGAGGAAACAGAGGAACTCACAGAACGTGGCGAGACTACATCACGTTCTTCCGAGCACTATGATGAAGAAAGCATCGACAAAATGGTTGAGAAGGAACTGGAGGTCCTGTCCATATCTACTTACAGTGCCCGATTTCAACAGCATACTGCTGAAGGGGCGGAACAGACTGAATGCATCAAGACAAACACATCTGACATGTTCAATAGTGAGGGTTTAGAGCAAATCGATCCAGAGACTGCACCTTCGACTGACTCCATGCATATAAATGAGTCATATGAATACGATTCTGTCCAAGAAAGTTCTGCTGACGGGACACAAGTTCTGGATATGTTTAATGAGCAATGGAAAATGGATGGAGATAATCAAACCCCTGTGGACCTCATTGAAGAGGATTCAATCACCAGCAAACTCAATAACTTGCCTGAAGGACAGGACAACCTAAACAACTCAAATAGTTCAGATGGTGATGAAGAGTTATCCAACGCTAGCCAATGTTCTCAGCCGATTGGAAGAGTAAAATATCCACATCCAGGAAACTTGGTAGATGTGGTAGTACCTGATAAAATGACAGATGAATGTGAAATCTTCCAAGTTCAGAAATCTGAGGAACAACCTACAACTAAGCTTGAAGGTTCTCGCAGCTTTTTGAGCTCGAGTGTGCAGAATGAGCTCTGGAGTTCCTCCCAGGATACAGGGGCCACCCATCAACCGGATATCTTCAATGACAGGGAAGAGGAGCAATCTAATCAGAACCTAACCTTTGGTGACAGCGACGCCTGGGAAACTCTGGAAAACCTCAAGGTAGCAAATGGTAACACTGACATGGAACCCGATGAACCAAAAGCTCCTGTTTGTTATAAAGAAGAGGAACAAAGGCTTCCACTGGCAAAGCAGCAGCTGTGTAGAGATGTGGTAGAAGGGGAGGACTCTGAGGAGGAGGGGGGGGACTCTTGGTCATCTGGAGAAGAATAAGAGTTGAAACAATTGGGAACTTTGGAATGAAAAGAAGGAACACTTAGTTAATTGTGTAGTTAAAAGAATGATTTAGAACTGAAAAAAATAAACAATGTTACATGTGTCAGCATTGGACTGACAATTTCCGATGGGGATCACATGTGCCATGTCATTTAGCTATTTTCAAAAACCAAAACAACCACACCCAGAGTGCCTATTACTCAATTACAAAAAAATCCTGTGAGATTTTTGATGTAGGTAATGTTTCAATGTAGCCTGTTCTCAGTTTTCACCACTTGGTGCACCCTTTCCCTTTCCCACTGTATTGCATTGATCAAAGATAACATTCAGAACAATTCAGTGCATGCTTGGGGTAGGATTTCTTTGGTCGATTCCAAATGAAGGAACGTATTAGGCCGCTAAAAAGTAAAATAATCGAAATAATCTGTTGTCAATACCTGCATGATTATACAAATGGTGCAAATCAGTCAACGCTCAAGAACAGAACATCTGGTAGGATGTTTGTTGATCCAGCAACATGTTTGAATCCATCTAATCAGGACTACACACTACATACTCTTTTGTAGAGTGTCTAAATGTAGGGCTGTTATTTATGTTTTTTTTTGTTGCATTAATAAAGACATTGTGAAAATCCATATTCCTGTTTTATTTAGCTTTGTTTGAAATCACTGAAATCAAATACCCCCGATAACATTCATCTATATTTCCTCTGGGTGATTGTTTGATCTTCACTGAAGGAGTCAATTTTAAATACATATTTATAGATAAGTATAATATAAATAAAATAAATACAACATAACATTCCAATAACTAAAACATTTCATCATCTCTTTAAACTCCCCTTGGGGCACTACTGTGTTTATTTTCAAATAGGAAAATCTGCCTTCAAGAGGTATCAATCCCTAAAAAAGGATGTGGTCATTTGCATGTCTAAAATCTATGAGAGGAAAACTATCAAGCGCGGAAGGCTCTGCGGCTGTGAGGGGGATTCTGCTATGCCTAGGTTTGCCAAAGCTTCACTGCCGTCAGAGCTCGCTAGCTAACAAAGCATATCCTGACCAACAAATAAGCATCCCATGGGAAGGCGAGAGGGAAAAATACCCAAACAAGGCACAATGGATGACCTCATCTACCCCTGCTTCTCTTCCCGCTTCACGGACCATTCATTTTATCATTCATTAGTCAGTTTTCAGAACAATGACGGCTATTTTAGCTCCCTATGCCCGCTCACTCCTCAAATCCACCCAGTAAGAGACGGAATAAGTAAAACCACAGTTCCATTCTTCTAGAGGAGAGCAGAGGGCTGGAATGTCAAGACGACTGCTGTCTCCCATGCTCTTGTTCTCTACCTTCTCTGACTACGATTTCTGATTTTTCAGTCAGTAGTACTGACCGTGTGAACCACCTATTGAATTGCATCGATATAGGTTTGGGGGTGGACAGTAGGGAGGTGCCATGAGATGTTATAAACAACTCCACAAATAACTTGTAGCATAGAGCAGTTTTAGTGTTAGCATGAAGGGTCATACACAAATATTTTTTTCCCCATACATTTTCAAAAAGAAACATTTTGTTAAGTGTTTCACTTGAACAAATAATGCAAACAGTATACAGTGATGTATAAGTATTACACAAGACAGTGAATTGACTTGAGGACATGACAGAAGGTTAAACCAGGGAACACCTACTCCTTATTGTATGTCCAACACAGTCTCATGATAAAAAGGCCAATCTGAAGGAAGAGGCCGAATTGTTCCGCATTGCCAAGTAGCTGTGTTCCAGCTGGGGCACTCCTCGCACTCTGTTTGTCTGTGTTAAGTAAAGGGGAGGATTCACAACTGTCCCGGCACTCTGCACTAGTGGGTTTGCTCTTCTCTGCCATCTGCCATCCATTATCTTTTCCTTATTGATTTACACCACCTGTCATGGATGTGATGGAGGACCTGGACAACTCAACCGAAGAAGGGATGATTCTGTGTAACGCAAAGACAAGTGTATATTTTAGGATCGGTGCCTCACTATGTATTAATCAAGAGTAAAATAAAACACTGTTGCTATAGAGTAGGAAAATGTGTTTAAAAGCGATCTAGCAGACTGTGGTTCCACCTCATGTATGACTCATTCTCCCATACACGATTGTTAAAATAGTTTCTGGCCACAAGTTGAACAAAGATAACTGTTGTCACCAGTCACCAGCGATGCTGCTAGGGCAAACATGCAGCACCCTCGTCCATCCATCTGAGGCCCACACCCACGACACCAAACACATTTCCACACAGATAAATATAATGATGTGGTTATTTTGGTGAAATTCTCAAACTGTGATTGATCCATTTCCAACTATGAAGACTATCAGGGTGCATTGTACTTTGACCCAATACCAGTCATCACATCACCCTTTTGCTGATATGTACAGTTTTGTCTTTATAGGAAGTTTCCTGCGACAGACACAGTTGTCAGAGACTGGTCCGTTTTGATCAGGCCTTTGTCACTTGAGACAGAAGTGTGTGGGCCTGTCTGAGACATAAGCTCAAAGGCTGAACAGGAACAAAACAGCTGACCCACCCAGCTGACTCTGTGGTCAAATGGCCTGGAGGAGAATGAGTAACATCACATTCCTCCAACTCAAACCATGTTGCCCCTACTCAAATGTCTCTCTATTACTCTACATCTAGAACATATAGCCTAACAGAGGGATTCACTGGAAATCTCCCAACTCAAATGTAAAGACCAGGTTCATGTTATAAGAATATGCTCAGCAATGAATAGACACACATAATTTATAACTCACCCTCTTTGTCTCCCTTTTGCCAAATTGCTCCTCTTTTCTGCGTGCCTACTATTATTGTAGTGCTGTAAGTCCATGCCATTTTAGAAACATCATCCAAATTGATGATGTCATGAATAAACTGTCAGGACTCTGTTAAAACATATTGGGGAAAAAATTATTCACTATTGGATGATGTCTGAACAAGATAAGGAAATATATTGTAGGATATTGGAATAATATCCATCAAATTTGGGCATCAGCGATATAAAGCCCAAACCATTATTTTGCCGTTTTGGTGACATCTTATGGCGAAAACATAACACTGCATTTCACTTCAATGTTTAATCAATTCATTGTACATATTTATAACTGTAAAACATATATAGCTGATGAGAAATTGATAATAGGCACACAAATACTCAAACCTCTTTGTAGGTCAACTTGTCTATTTAATATATAAAATACGGTAAAACATACGCAAAAAGGGTTGGGTAAGAAGGGACAAATGGATACTTTGGTACAATAACAAACACTTTTTTTGTAAAAGCAGTATAGAATTTGTAATAACATATCAGTGCATACTTTATTTATGAAAATATACACAAATTGTATATCATTCTCAAAAAAACAAAACAAAAAAAACTTTTTACAACAAAAAGCAGACTAGCCGAACACAATATATTAGCTATAATTTATTTTAAACATTTTTCCTCAATTCCTATTTTATGTCTGTGTGATGTATATTCTTATTGATATTACACTTCATATGTATTTCCTATATGATTCATTCTTTGCTTGTTTTACGCCCATGCATTGACATCTATGTGTCTGGTCAAAAATAAATTAAATGTGACTTAAATGTCACTTTACCACGTGTACGCAAATGTTTGTACATATAACTAAAAATTGCAGCATTGAACTGGTTGTTATACTCAACTTGTTTCTGTCTCCTTCTGTCACCCTAACATTACTATGGTTGTTTTGTTTTATGTCACAAAATCGTGCAATATTAGTAACACCCTTTGAAGAAAAAACAAAACAAAATTTTTAATCAAATATAAATATATTGATATAATATTTATATATAATAAAATAAAATTCAAATAAAACCAGATGTCTAACCTACACAAAAACCGCAGAAAGTAAAATTGCCATTTCTATATCATCATTAAAATGACCATTGATAATGGCCAGGATAGTGATGATAATACAAATTATAGTAATAATAGCAATCTTTACAGAACAGTTATAATAAAAACAGACAATAGAACTGTCACCAGCACAAATTAACACTGGAAAGTGAGAGAAACTTTCTAAACATTGTTATACATGGGAAATATGTGGGCGCAGGTTTACTATTATCATAAAGATTGTCTTTCCGTTTTGATTACAGCTACCCCTAGTGCTGATCTGAGACACGTTAGGGTTTTTTGCACCTCGCTTGACTAAACAGCTAACGTCTTAACTCCCTACCTAACAAACCCCCTTTCCTATCAGTTTTCTTCCACCATATTATTTAACTTAATGTAACACATTGTCGTGGCTTGTGTAGCCCTATTCAAGACCTTAGCTATAACAATTTTTTTTGTTCAAACAATTTTGTTCAAAGCTCAGTACACAACAGTCTTATAGTCTGAACCTGTGCGAGTATACACACTGAAATACCTTTTTATGCTCTTTCTCCCTCTGTCAAACTACCTAGATTCCCATGAGTAGAAGAGTTGGGCTCAGCAAGCCCAACAACACTAATAAAAAAAGAACATTCAAAAGAATCCACAGATTATGTTTGTATGTGTACTGTATATTTGTGTGGCACTGAAATAGAAAATATAGTACGATCAAGGGGGAGACTGAAGAAGAAATCCGACAGAAAATGACCTCATGTTGTGAAATTTGTGAGAATGTTATGTAGCAACGTAGCCTTCAGTAAGGGCGGATGATGTATGGGGTCATGAGGGCCAAAGTTACGCAAGATTGGCTTTAAACTTACAGACCAAAGCCTAGATATGTTGTCAGTACCTCAAACCGTTGACAAAATAGAATTTTCATAATACTTTAAGAGCTGATGGATTGTGTATATTTATTGTAACTTCTACAACGGACTTAACCGCTATTCCAAATTCACATCATTCCTACATTATGGACTACAAAACATTCAGACCATTTCTGAGAATTACTCATCCATCTTCAATCACAATATGCACATAACACACAACAAACCATTTCATATTATACCCTTATGATTATATAAAACCTTTTGATAAATGTGAGCTATTAAGTCTAGTCTATTCATTACAAATACATGGCTTGAGTTCTACAGAGGCTCCTCTATGAAAGAAATGTCATTTGAGCAGGGACTCGGAGGGATTCTTGGCTGGCTCCTTTGAATAAGTGTGTGTGTGTGTGTGACATCTGGACATTACTATCCCCTTCTCGAGGACTCCCTGGCTTTTAAAGGGGGCATAGGAGGTGTTTTAGGGGGATTAAAGTGCGCTCCTTCAGAGTACTAGTCATACTCACACAACCGTCAGACTCGACTTCCCTTTCTGCCTCTCCAACACCCTCTCTTGGCTTTGTAACATATTACACTTATATACACATAAATAGAAAGACAGATCCACTGAGAATCACCACATCAACAGCTGCAGGGACATCCTGCCGAATATATGTGAACATATATTTCTATGTACAATCCCTGTCTATCTTTTTCTCTGCGTGTGAAGCAGGTTTACGTTTACTCGCTACTGTCTGAAGCCGTTTAAATATATATATCTGTATATGTTTTACGTGTTTGCCTTTAAATAATGCTGTCCCTGCTATACAAAAGCCATATAGAAGATTTTACAAACTGAAAACAAACTGCTTATATACATGGTTCCCCCCTGTCCCCTTCTTTACATCACCCCCACTGTTAGCCTTCCAAAACAGAGGCATTGTTTAACAAAAATACAATTTCAGTCTGTTTGTCTGTAGGTGGGTTTCAATGTATGAGTTAGTGATAGAATGTAATCTGAAATAGCAAAGTCGAGAGGGTACAAACACACACAAACATTCCGAATAAATATTTAAAACACTCCACACACCAAACACACTCAGCATCTGAGTTGTCAAGTTGACATGGCAGATAGGTTGTAGTATATGCTATCGAGCTCTTACAGCCCTTCCCTGATTGAAGTTTTATTATGTTTATAATTTTTTTACCTCAGTAAGGTACTATAGGATGTTGTATAATGTACTGCTATATGCATGGTTCCGATTGAATTGCTGGTATAAAAACAAAACAAGAAAACCTTACACCACCCCTGTCTTTTTAAACGGACTCTTGTTCACCTAGCATGAAAGAATGTTTTAAATTTGAAATGGACATAAAAAATCCAAATTTCCAAAGGTAATGATGACTAATGGTCAACAGTCAGACAGGACAAAAAAAAATTGAGAAAATAGTTTCAAAGAGAGAAAAAAAAATCACCCAAGTCTTGTACTCTTACAAAAACATAAAAAAGCTGGATCTATCTATACAATACAGCCATCGTCGGGCAGGTACAAAGAAGTGGATTCATTTTGGTTGTCATACTGTTTCACAACAGAGCAGTGCAGCTGTACTAGGAAGAGACCTATGGTAGACGCCAAACGAGTGTCTGACAAAACAGTCAGGAGTGAGTTAATATGTTTTGGAGTGTGAAGATAGAAGACACAGCAAAAACCACTGTCAGATATCAAGAATCACCCTCTAAAAATGTAGAGTACAATGAGATTCAAACTCAGAAATAACCAGATATCCCACTTCGAGTCCATTATTGTCCCTTCCAGCAAACTATTTAGTATAATCCCTGGTTCGGAGGCTCGCCCCTTGGGTTTCCTGGTGTTGGTGTGTGTACGATAGAGCACAATTAACTGCACATTTTCTTTTATAGTGCAAATTGGTGTCAACGTATACACGTGAGAGAACTAGTGTGTTTGTGAGCATGCTTGCGTGTATGTGTGTCTGTGCATGAGGTGAAGTGAGGTCAGCATTAACTCAACTAAATGGACGGTAACTAGGTAGATGACAGAAGTGTGTGTGTGTGTGTTTAAAGATAGACGGTAGGGAGGAGGGGGCATGTACACAAGCCATGAGCATGACTCTGTCCTCCACTTTCAACACCCGGAGCCTCTTTATGTGACCCAGGCGTCCAGCCTCATCCTCTTGACGTTGGCCCCCTCCTGCTCCTGCTGCTGCTCTGCTGACGAGGGCCTCAGGAGCCCCATGGCGGCGGCTGCACCTGCCTGGTGGTGGAAGTCCTGTTGTGGGCCCCTGGCCTGGTTCTGAGCCTGCCCCTGCTGGGTCCCGTCGTCCCGGTCGCTCCCTTCGTACGAGCTCCCGTTGCTGCTCAGGCTGTCGACCGGGGAGCGGCCCTGGTTGCCGGGCTCCAGACGGAGGGAGCCTGGATAGGACGCCAGGCCCTGCCCTCCTCCGCCCTGTCCTCCGCCCGTGGAGGACGGAGTGCTCCGGTCGCGGTTGGGTGAGACGGGTTCCGACTTGATGCTGATGTTAGGGTTGGTGTTTACGGTCAGTGTGGCGCCCTGAGGTATGTGGCCCACCGGCCTAGAGGAAGGAAGAGAGAGAGAGAAGGAGGGAAGGAGGGAGAGAGACAGGGAGGGAGGGAGAGAGAGAGACAGGGATGGAGGGAGGGACAGAAAGAAGAAGAAAATAGGGCGGGTGACTACTAGTATTGGGTCAAACTACAATGCACCCTGTGAATGGTAGCAACATCACTGTTAACATCACCACAATGTACATCTCAACGAATCAACAGCGTACATGGTGAACGGTAAGCGCTGGTGAGACATACAGTCAAGACCTGTGGGGTCGGAGAATAAGGAATAGAAAAGGACAAATGTAAAGCAGATTCAGGGGATGATTGCTGCTTTAAATATGTTGTCTGTTAAGTTTGTAGCTTCTCCATTCTGTCTATCAAACGTGTCTTTGTGGCACTTGGAATGTACATTACATTTAGTCATTTAGACATACTAAGTTTGTAAGTAAATTTGTGAAAATAGTAGCAATGCAGCCCACATGTAATTTACAGCCACTGTAAAAACAGAGCAATGGACTGGTACAGAAATGATCTTAGGTCAGCTAAACATGTACATGTTGGACGTACAAAGACACACGTCAGATGAGACGCCACCAGAATAACGCACCACCCGACAAGCCATGCAGCCAACATTTGAATCCCGCATCACCATCAAAGTAATGTAGCCTATTTTTCACACAACCTGTTAGAACCTGCAACGTTTCCCGAAAGGACACCCTACACTTCTTTGCTGAATTGGAATGCACATTTTCTCAACGTTCCTCACCCCTTGGCGGGTCGACATGAGAAGGGAATTGGTTTGGAACTTGGATGTTCCCACTGCCTGGTAGTTTATGTGGGCCTCGTGACCAATTCATATTCTTTTACATTTCCTCAGGAAAATAAATTGTTCCATATCTTCTTTTCCTTTCCTTCCTTATTTCTCATCTTTCTCTTTCTCTCTCAACACACACGCACCCCAAAATCCCTCGACAGTGAAATCCCTGCCTCCCTGGATGCCACTTTATCAAACCTGAGCCCTCCCACATTATAGACTGGTACAGGTAGATGGATTATGGTGTCACAGGGTCTCGTTGCTATGGCGAATAAAAAGGGCCTACTCAGCGCCCCGGTGACAGTGATGAAGGCATGCTCGGCAGGCAAGTCCCGAGCACTAACGCAGCTAGCACAGCCAGAAGCAGAGACAGTCACAGAACAGTACAGCAGCGTTTCACCAAACCTGGTCTAGAAAGAACATTCTAGTTTTTCATCCTGTCTCAAAATGGACAACTTACAACTGAGCTTCTCTGGTCCCAAGACTGGAGCGTCTAACCTGGTTTAAAATGAACCAGGCAGGCATGCGTGGGTGGGTGTCTCCATAAATCAGGTTTGAGAAACAGTGCGACACAGATCGGCATGGCTACAGCTATACACTGAGGAGATATACAGTACCAGCAGAGGCCCTCTTCTCTGCCAAAGAGCAAGTTTGACTGAGAGGCCATGCTGTAGAGGGAGGGGAAAAACAAGCAAGTTTGAGAACCACAATCAAGGGGGAGTGGCAATACAGACAACTTCTAGCCATTAGTGTACAATACAGACAACCAATCAACGAGGCTGAAAGTGAAATAGCTATGAACAAAAACAAAAAAGTTAAATACAGAGAATTTAGAAATGCATACAGTATATTGTATGCTAGACTCTTACAATAAGAGTCAATAAGAAAGAGAAAACAAAACGTACTGTAAAAATATAAATACACACAACATAGCACACAATCGTCAGTACACCCTCAAGTAGCAAGGATAATTGATCTTGAAGAAAACGACCTTAAAATATCAACGTAAAGAAGGACACACTGACAGCAAATACAGACAGCATCTCTAAAGCATCATCCACTATTTCCTGTGCGAGCCCTTCACTTCAAGCCCTCTCTGCAAAAAACATCAGCTGGGTACCAAATCAGGCCAAGACCTAACATCCTTCAAAGTTCCATGCAAGCACCAATTGGCATCTGGGGATAGCTATTCAATAAACAAGTAAACAAGCCCAAGCTGTGAGGTGATTGTGGGGGGAGCCCGGGCCACATTAACATTTAGATTGGGGGAGCTCTACTCAACAGGTGCGTGAGAGTCAAAACCAGTCTTAACAGGAAGCTGGAGATTGGCCGCGGCACAAGAAAGGAAGCAAGGCCGAAAAATATATAAATATAAACACAGACAGAAATCATTTTCTTTTCGCGTCCCACAGCGTGGTAACCGGGGCTGACAGTGAACGCGAGGCTCGCAGCGAAGCCGTCAATCACCTCTGATTGGAAGTGTCTGCTCACTGTGGCTATACCGTGCAATGAAATCAAAAACAAAACAGTGGGCTGCACGCAGCCTGTGTAATCAAACGCTCGCGCAAGAGAACAAAATAGAGGGAGGAGCGCGTCCAAGGGTCTTGTTTTCAGAAGGCAGGTTTACTGATCTGTGTGATGTATGCATGTGTCATCTCACTATTGACGCCGGGTCATCCAGCGATATGAAGATGAATAGTGTGGCTGTGCCGCAGTCGGGGGAGTCACGGACGGCGGGGACTGTGAGGGAAACTCGAGCTGAGCAGAACACAGGCTACACTAACCAAGGCCGTAGGTTTGTTTGAACGTTGGTGGGGACAAACACTTTAACTGTAGTATAGCTAGTGTAACTAGGTGCGAGTTAAATATCGTCAATCAACCAATTAAAAGCTGGGTTTAGGTTCTTTATTCCATCTGATTGTTCAACGCATCCAGTCGTTTAAAAAAGATCTCATTCCGTGTTGGCAGTGTTGCATCATGAGCACTGTGTACAGCCCTGTGTGCGAAGATCACACACCAAGGCTGTGCGCATGTGTATCTGCATGGTGATTATGACTCAGGGCTGCTCTGCGAGACTGAGACATGATAAAACCACACAGCAGGGGGGGCTGCTGTCATATTCCTGTACACCTTCCACTTTGTTCACCGCGTTCAGAGACCGCGGCAGGCACGCGCTTTGAAGAACCTTTTTGACAAGACCTCGACAACAAGACTGGTTTCCTCAATCCGTGAATTTATCTGAAGGGCCTAAAGAAACATCTTCAAACAACTTTAACAACCAAAAACAACCAGGAGCTTCTAAAACATTGAAGATGACAAGCACAAAAAAGTAGATATACTGTTGGAATCATATCAAATTCAACCTGACATAAAGTAATATGTTCTCTTTTTGTTGTTGTTAAGGACTCATAATGGACTCAACTTGAGAGTCACATAGACTAGCTCTATGCTTGACAGACATAAGCAAAGGAACCACACACACAGCACTATGTGCTAATGAATTCACCTCAGGTTAGCAGCAAAATTGGAGATGCAGTTAGCCATCTCCCCGTTCTGTTTCTCTGCGCCCCACATACTGTAGACAAGAGGGGGAGAACAAACAGACGGTCACATATCACAGCTCCCGCACGGTTAGCCTAGCTCCCCAACAATCACAGAATACTTCAATTCGGAGCTTGCTACCATGCTAGTACGAGGAGCCTTTACTCCGCTAACAATGTGTGCGTTCGAAATGTTGAAGCTAGGTGTTGTCAATCGACCTTAAAGGTCAGAGTATATGGGTACAAGGCAAAGGATAGGACACATTATTTTTCGGGGACATGATGACACATGACCCTACGCACGTCCATTCAGGATGTCGATAAACTAGAAAACTCCTCCATTGAGATGTTAACACAAACACGGGTTCAAGGTGAGAACAGCACACGTTGGGGGCAAGTTCGACAGAGCAAATGAAGTGTACTTACACCAAGTTACTAAGGGACGCCAAACTGAGCTGTTGCGACTGTTGTTGCTGCTGCTGCTGTTGCTGGGATACTGGTTGCTGTTGCCAGGTGGTCATGTTGCCAGGCAGCAGCCCTGACGGTGTGAAGTTCTGGAGAGCTGTGAGATCCGCGGTCAGCTGGTACTCTGAGATGGAGGCAGAGGAAGCGAGAGATGGAGAGAGGGAAGAGGTGGGAGTGTTTACATTTGAGTGACTAAGTAACTTGAGACGGTTAACTGTCAAACAATTTGAACACATAACAGTAACGTATTTTTCCCCCTGGTAAAATATTATGTTTTAATCTAAGTTGCACTGACCTCCATCGGATTTAGGAAACACTCGTTGTCTATGCTTAATAAACGTTAAAAGCCAAATAGCAAAGATGGTATTGGGTAGAAAGGCGTGTGCCTGTAATATGCCAGCCTGGCCCTTGGGCACTACTGCCCCGTTGGCTCACCAGTGTTGTAGGCTGTCTGCATGGCAGAGAAGGGCGCTAGGAGACTGGGCGTTGCCACGGAAACCACTGGTGTGGTGAGAGACTGGGACTGAGAGACACCTAATCGTTGAGCATTCTGCAAAGACAAGAGATGCGAGAAGGAATGGTCAACAGAACAAACTTACCGACGGACAACTTTTTATCATTCAGCATGAGAAACTTGCCTCTGAAAAAAAGTGTATATACCTATGTAAATAGTTATATACACTCAGTATAAAATACTGCTGAATGGTAAGCAGTTACCTCAGTTCATTTGAGATTAAATAAACAGGGGAATTCTACTGGTCTGTGAAGTTCATGGCTGTCTATGACACACGAACGAACAAACTGATTTTTCATCTCAAGGTAGCGTTGGCAAGGCAACACTATTGCCAGGCCGCATGCTTGTGTAAGACCAGTCAGGGGAAGTGTTATGCAGTGCACAGCTCACTGGAGAATCATGCTGACAGAGAGGCATGCATCCACCAAGTTCACAGTCTGAGAGAGGAAAGTGTGAGTGTGTGTGTGTGTGTCTACGTCTATGTGCGAGCATATGCAAGCGCCTATGTGTTTACAGATAAAACCAAAAAAACGATTGGGTGCATAGTGACTTGAAGGGCTGAAGGTGCACGTGCCATGGTGGCAGTGTGACGTCATGTTGCGTTGCCCCCCTACGTCCTGACCACAGATACACACTCCTCACACCCGTCTTTAACAAACGATGAAACAATCACCACAAACACAATCATACACTCATGGGATCGAACCATGCACATGCTAAGATGCCCACCACTTTTCATTTGCGTCGTGATCAGCATCTGTATACTAAACAAAATGTAGCATACTGTACTGGGGGAAGTACGCACACTAAACGACACCATGCGTCTGCATAGTAGGCAGCACACCGTGGGGAATCGATTCTTGTGATGCAAATTCGTCTTTTTTTGTGGGGTGGGGGGGTGGGGGGGGACAGGACCACACTCATGCCTTGTAGACCACACTTGGTGTCACACCACATCTAGAGGCAAGTCTAGGAGCTTCCATTCCCCTCACTCACCAACTCCAGCTCCTCCTCTGTCTGCAGGGGCGGGTCACCAGGACAGAGAACAGGAGGGGTTATTATCTCTAGACTGGATATACCTACCCACAATGCTTAGCATGACCTGGGATGACGGGCTCCTTTTCCCAAGCTTCATGACCGACTTTGATCATCAGCTTTTTACAAGATAACAATTACATGCTTTGTCCCCGCCACCAAAAAGTGGAAAATGTATGATAGCGCTGACCTGTACACAGGGACTTTTAGCGTACGTAATAACATAATAGGGATATCCATGACCAGGGCCTTAACTATGCAGGGCCGCAGGTATGACAGACCAATGTTGGCCCGGTGGGGCTCTGGTGGTTCTACCCATGCTCACCAGCTGCATCAGACTCTTGCCGCCCTGGGAGGTGATGACCCGAAGGTCGGGCTTGCGGCTGTTCACCATCTGAGGGCTGGGCGGAGGGGGAGACTTGGCCGGGACTACTTTCCCCAGGCTGTTGCCGTTGGAGACGGAGAGGAGGCCGGGGGAGGCCCTGGCGCTGATGTAGCCGTTGCCTGGAGAGTGAAGGAGGGAGGGAGAGAGGGAGAGAGGGAGAGAGGGAGAGAGGGAGAGTGGGAGAGAGGGAGAGAGATGTGTTACAGTAACAGGGAATGAGGATGTGCCTGTTAATTTGTGGGTGTGACGTTTATTTAACGTGTGTTTATCTGTACACGTCTCTCATCCACCATAAAAGACAATTAATAAAGCTCAGACAATGACATTCAGTCTGAGAACTGTTGGCTGAAGAAGGGACAATGTAAAATGATCTAAATTACGATCTAAACTTTATTATAGCTAATCATAAATTGATGGTACGTAATGGTGCAGACTGGCTCACTTTCTACCTGTTAACCACAATGTGCAACAGACAATGTTACACTCAGTCTTTTTGGACCGCAAGTGTTTCTAAAGGACAATTTGATCCAAAAACACACCAACAGACCACACCAGGTCCCGTACTGTAAACATGCATTCACACCTCTTAAAATAACAAACACTGTCACCCGTTGCATACCAACCTCCCACGTAAAAGCACGAGTTTCATCAGTCATCAGAAACGGCACAACAATACCTCGAATACTTTTCATTGCATTTTCATATGAAACAGAACGCGGTTTGTTTGTTTTTGTTTGGTTCTGACTCCCAACTGTTAATCTCAGTCAGACAATCTTTTCCTTTCTTTCCATTGACAGCTTGGCTATCTGTGACGCTCCTGTCTGAGACTTCATACATACATTCCTAGTCAGGGGATAGTCTAACTGCCTTCCCTGCTGTTAAATGTAGCAGTTGACTCAAAGACAAGACCCACTGTGTGGCTGAGAGAACAGGGACTTTCCCAGCACTGACAGCACACAGAAAACACACACACACTTACACACACATACACACACAGACACACACATGGCTCCCTAGGGCTGGGCAGAGAGAGGGACTGTTCTGTGGCAACAGATAAAAGTGCTCCATGACGTTGCCCAGACAGTACAAGCATGTGACACTGTTTCATCTGCTCACGAACACACTTCTTTTCACACAGAGAGACACACTCCCACACACAACAAAAAAAAGGGCACAAAGAAAACCAAATGCACACATACAGCAGGCCCTAAATGTGTCTGACAGCCTTTGGAGTTTGTCCGAGACCAATTTGTGTCTTGAGTACTAATAACATTGCCTCCATCCAAGCTCTATGGGCGTATGTGAAGCCCTCTGTGACATGCTTGCGTGTAAAAAGGGCCATAAAAATACATTTTAATTTGATTTGATCCATCGCATTTCAACCAAACCTTCTCATAACTTCTCTCACGACATAGCCGGAGCGCTGGGCAAACACTAAAGGCTACACGACTTTGTACTGAGAGGTTGTGGCGTATGGGCGTCATGCGCATTGAGCAAATTCGTCAAAGGTTTCGGCGGGTAGCCTGCGCTTGTGTGTGTTCATTTCTGTGAATGGCTCTTTGCATGTGTACTTGTGTGTGTGACGGGAAACACGGAGTAGGAGGAAGACTTCTTAGCACGTCTTGGGCCTTACCAGGCACAAACAAATGCCAGCACACGTTTGTTTCTAGATCCTTCTTTGAGGCTGGGAAAAAAAACACGATAGTCCTTCATCTCCCTTAGCAACAGAAAGAGGAGGAGGAGGAGAAAGAAGTGAAAGAGGAGGGGGAGTGAGGGAAGGAGTGATGAACACGTGTGTTTGTCTGCTGTTGGCCCTGCGCCCAAATCCAATCCCATGTCCCGTAGCTGGTCTTAAGTGTACAGGAATTAGCTGCCGTCTGTTTTAGCTGCTCGTGTGTACATTCACACACTTGCTCGTCGACGATATTTTCTTCGTGTGCTGGTCAACGTGTACACCAAAGACTGTCCGTGATTGGTTCCGTCAGTTTGAAAAAGTGTGCTTATTTGTTTGTGTAAATGCGTATGTGTGTGTGTGTGTGTGTGGGAGTGTGTGTATATACGTGTATTACTCTGCTCCTCTCCTGGGCGGAGCGGGGGCTCCTATTACCCAGAGCTGGGCGTGGGAATGTCAGGAATGCCGTGTGACGTCAATGGTGACATTCCCTGAGCCTGGAGCCCAGTCCGGAACACAACAGCTGAGAACGACAGAGCCAGGGAGGGAGGGAGGGGAGGGAGGGATGGAGAAGTGGAAGGTGAGGGAGGGCAAGCAAGTGCAGTCACTTGAGCCGCGTCTTGGGACAGACGCTCGCTGTGGGCTCGTGTTTCAGGGATTGGAGGAGCAGCAGCACCACTTCAGTGAGAGGAAACGATCTCGAAAAGAAGTGGAAAATACTGTACAAAAAACATCTCCTGTTCTGAGGAGGCAAGAATGTGCTGTTTCAATGATGCATGCTTTTCTTTAAAAGGTACCTTTCACCACAGCAGACAGTACCCAACTATTTCCCCAATTTAAACGAACAGGAACACTTGAAAGTTAAAATGAAATTCAATTTCAGACCCTATCCCTGGATTCGTGGCTTGCTGAGATACAGAGGTAGACTGAAAAAACATTCAAAAGGCCACAGCTTCAGAAAAGTGCCAAAGTCACCCCAGAGAAGTGGCCTGTGCCAAGACAAGGGGACAGTTGGAAGCTGGAGAGGAATTGGAGTGGGGGAGTTGGGGGTGGGGAATGGGGAGGGAGATTGGGACATGGGGGAACAGCTGAGATGGACAGGTGGAGGGATGGACAGAGAGAGAGAGAGATAGAGAGAGCCAGAGAGAGAGAGAACAACTGAAAGAGAGAGGCACAAAGACTAGAGGACACAATATGGCGGCGTAAGGGTCAAGTCATTCATGTACTCCCAATCTCCTTCTCAATCGTTAATTCTCTCTGTACCTTGTTGCCTCTCTCCCCTGCTCAACAACAGCCCCCCCCCCTCCCCGCCCTCCCCACCCACCAGGATTGTTTACAAGCAGCTGTCCTGTGACCCTCGGCTGTTACTAACCAACAGGTGTGTGTGTGTGTGTGTGTATCTGTGTGTGTGTGCGTATGTTTTAGTATCTGTTTCTCTTGCCATTTAGAAGGTATTCTGTCGTCTTCTCCTGGTCCAAAACAAAAACGTGTCCAGTATACTCCCACCACAAGCGATTCAAGCTATCAAGGCCAAAGCATCCAAGCTCTTAATGCGTCACAGTTTGTACCGTCTGAACTGTGCATGTTCGCTGCATTCGTAACGCGTACAGTTTGTTGATAGAAGTCCAAAGGAGCCGCGCTACTCACCTACAGGGCTTGGGCATCCACCGTTTGAGTTTCCCAAGTCTCCACCCAGGAGTGCACCTGACCAACAGAGACAAAGTACAGGTTTTCATTCACTATCCATTTCTATGTTTCTGACAGAGGTCATAATGCCTTCATGTCTGTCTGGTAGTTAGGCTGCACCATGTCGTGGCACTGCAGTCAGACTCTCTGGAAGCACTGCAAGGTTGCCACCATTACAGGTTGGCTGCTGCTGCCTTCACCAGGTTCGTCACTACACAATTCAGTTTGTCTCACCGGCGCTTGCGGGTCGCTGCGGTAACCCTGGAGACACGGTGTTCCTTTGGAGGGCTGGTTGCTGTGGTGACAGGAGGCGTGGGTCTGTGAGAGTGGAGGTGATGAAGGAGGTGGTAACCAGGGCGCCGGGGTTGTTGCTGAACTGCAGAATGTTCTGATTGGACACGGGCACTGTGACTGGCATGGAGAAGGTGGGCTGTGGGACAGCCGACTGGAGAAAAGAGGATAGGAAGAGGGGAGGGGCTTAGGGGGGGGTCGCCAAGGCACCATAAATGCACAGAACCACTCAGACGCGACACACGCACAAGCACTCCCGACACACACATCCAACTTTTATGAATCGACCACCGCACACATAATCGGACAGGATTCTGCACACACAAGCTCAAAAGTTTGTTAGCATGCAAAGTGAATTGTGGAAACTCAACAAGAGGCTGGGCGTTTGCTTTAAGATCTCATGCCTGGTTATTTCTGCGGCAGATTTACATAGATGGTTATTGTATTGGTTATTGATGACATTTAAAACGGTATATTTGATTTATATTGATCTACATCCCACCCCATAGTGTGAATCCTCTTTACAGTAGAACAAAAAGAGAAAAAACTAAAATGTTTTATGTGCACGTGACATCTGAATAACATGAATGTTTCCGTCCAAAATGCTCCATTCACTTACAACCCCCGTCTCAAAAAAGGTCTCAACAGGAAACGTTTGAACTGTCCAATGAGGTCCGTTTCCTCCACGGGTTAAACATCCTCTATAGAAGAAAGGAACTTCTAATAGGACCTGAATCAGCTGAAAATGTTTGCAGTGACTGTCAACACGACACAGGTGTAATGAGCTAAGACGAAGGACCCCGTGGGTGTCCAGCATTTTGCCTGTAACCCATTTCACCCTGTTCTGCCGTCAGAAAGCAGGGCCTCTAAATATAGAATATGGGCCAGGCACCGCGACCTGGTACTGCGTGTGCTGACTGAGACCCACTTTTAAGGAGAGGAGAAGACACTCCATTCTGTCCTTCAGCGGGTCGTCCTTTCTTCTTTATTTTATGTCGTAACTTTGTTTTCCGAATTGGAGCCCAGGTGGAAAAGTAAGGAATAAAGAGATTGAGGGAGAAGGAAAGAGACAGAAAATACATAGTGGGGAGAGAGAGAGAGAGATAGAGATAGGCAGAACAGAATGGCAGAGAGAGAGAGAGAGAGAAAGAGAGAGATATAACAGAATGAGAGAGAGAGAGAGAGAGAGAGAGATAGAGACTGGTAGCCAGTTATGTGGAGATACAGGTTACAGCACAGCAGCACTGCACACTGGCCAGGCAGAGAGGATGGTGGGAGGGATGGACAGATGGAGGGGCAGGGGGGTGGGGGTTAGTGTGAGTGGAGGTGTGGAAACTGTAGAGCATACAGCACTGGGACAGCCCCTCTTACTGGTGTACTGACTGATACGAGTGGGAAGATAAACTGTTCTACTGTTCACTGTGTCCAATAGCATGCCTCTATTGAGGTGCTTAAAAGGAGTGATGCTGGATAAATTCTTGTCTTTTATCTCTTTCTCAGGCTAACTCAAGACAAGGTCTTTCTCAAACGGCAGAACCCCCCCCAAACAAGTACAACAAAGAAAAAGAAAACATCGAAAAACAGATTTTTCTGCGGGGAAGCTTTACATTGGTGTATTTCCTCGATGCGAGGGTATCAGAATGAATTAAACTCATGCCCTACTTTCTTCCCTCCCTCTTGTCCTAGAAGCCTTGGAAAGTTTCCCTTTCAACTTTCAGAATGTCTCATCCTATTTGTTAGCGACGGTGAATCAAAACACATCGCCAAACAACATTTTCGCTACATTCCTTTGACCTTTAAAAGCCTTGACATTGCCCTCACTGGTGTGTACGGTGCAAAAAAAAAGTATCCAGCTAAACACATTTGCATTGTTGGCATGGCTACATAAAGTGTTTGGCGATGTCAAATTAAACTTCAGACAGGGAGGTACTTGTCTGACCAATCAGATAGTATACAACTTGGGGGTCAAAAAGGACACAGGAATCTTCTCAAATCAAAACATCCCAAATGCTATAAAAAAGAAAGGAAAATAAACAGATCCACTAGCCATCTCCCCATGCTCCCTTGCCACTCTCCCTACCTCAGGGGATTGGAGTACGAGTCGGATTAAGCTTGTCTATCCCAGCCCCTAGCTGTAATGTCAGGGATTATGAGGCTGTGGGGGGAGATTGGTGCTGTATGCTCCCGTTTGCTAGCGCCCTGTGAAAGGTGTGCTGAGCACAAGACTGGCTGGGAGGCGGGGAACAAGAGCTAACAGCGGGCTAGCTTCCAATCGACTAGGGCTAGCTCTCCAGGGGTGGTAGATTGAATGTTATTCTTCTTCTGCCTTAGCTTTTCCTCCGAAAAAGGCTTTTAAAAGCCACTTCAGCTCAACAGATAAACACTGAAGGCTGAACCTATAAAACAGTTTACAGTGTATACCGGGTAAGCGATTTTCAGTAAGTGGAATTGATTGCGACATTAAGCCTTTTTCTTTGAATTGTTTCCTACATAAAGATGCAGTCCGTGGGCATTGTGTGCTAATAACACTGACAGAAAGGCTGACAGGTCTTTGGCACAGTGATTCTGTTATACTGATGATATTGAGCAGAGCAACAAATATGGAGGCTCCTGTGGCCGTTCTATCTCTCTACTAGTGCATTCGCACACTGGCCCAATATCAACTGAATCAACTATGCCTTCTCCCAAATGAGCAATCAGACAGCATTAGATGGGAGGGCCTGGTTGTCAATTGAGTACTGGTTGTTAAATTGACATTAATGGTGTTACTGGGCAGCGTAAAATAAATTGATTCTGTGCTTATTGGCAGAGAAGAGGGACTAGAATCGTCTGAATGTTGAATTCAGACAAAGTCTGAACGTTGGCCAATTTTCTACACTGTGGAGGATGACAAGTACAAATTTACTTTAAAGAGCTACAATATACGAACACGTGTTGTTAGCTTATTGGTATTTTGCAGCATCATAATTATCATTTATGAGAAATAGCTAACATGACTGGTGAACCTAAATGCAGCCATGTTCATCGGATTCTACGCGGTTTGACTAATCCGTGTCTTTTCTTCAATCGTAACCACCCTCCAATCAAAAGACTTGCCTCCGCCCTCCAGCCCTCCTTGCCTACGCACACAACATCAGAGGGGATTGTGGGTACAGCGGTGAGGTGAGAGATGAAGAGGGGATTGTGGGTGAAAGGGAAGGTGCTCTGTGAGTATTTGGGTCACTGTCAGCAACCGGCATCCGGCCCCCCGTGTCCAGTCCGGGTGCCCGGTGTACAGCAGTATAGCACAGGTTACGGTACTCACTGACAGCCTATAGTTCTGCATCATTTTATCAAACTCCTCGTCAATTTTTTTGTATTTCTCCTCTGTGCGGGGGGTGAGGGAGAAGGGCTCCTCGGGGTCTGGGCTCTCAGAGTCCCGGTGCTCTTTCTTGTTCAGAGCCTTCATTCCCACAAGGGAGGACGAAAAGGAGAGAGAGAGAGACAGAGAGAGAGAGAGAGAAAGAAAGAGAGGAGAGAGGGAAGTTAGACCAAAATGAAAAAGGGGAACGGTACTCACGCCATAGCGCTTGAAGAGGATGTCCAGGTCCTCGTTCTTCCGGTATTTGTCTTCGTTTAGCGGGCTTTGGTCGATGGAATCGTCCCCGTCCGGCTCGGGGCTGTTGCAGCCGTTAAAGCCTTTCTTTCGCAATGTCTACAGCGGTTAAGAGGAGGGGGGAGGAAGAGGGACATTTTCATATACTTTTTTATTTTTTATTTTTCACTTTCAGGCACATCTGTCATAATCAATGACAACTTCACCGTTTGGCAGACAATTCACTTTTGTACAACGATACAGCATCACAAACTCGGCGACCAAAGACAAATAACCTGAATTCCGAGCCACTTATATCGAATTGATTTCTGCCACCAGAAAGAGAAAGGTTCTATTCACTCCGTCTCTGGCTACTTCAAACACAGTATGTGCACCTGCACTCTAACACTCTCAGTCAAGGCACTCTCAGTAGAAAGGTGTTGGTAGGGAGGAGAAACGTATCGACGACCACACAAAACGAAAACTAAATCTATAAATAAACGCTTGAAGAAACCGCGTACCGCGCACGGTTACAACACACTCGGGCATTCCATCTCGCCATTCGCTAATCAACAGCCCCGGAAATTGGTGCGAATCTTCACACCGCCAGGAACTGTTGTGCGAGGTAAAGGGTAAAGGGTGAAAGAGAAGCCACGCGGAGGAGTCGCAGCCCGCGAGGCGCGCTCAGGCCACTTCAGGCTTTAGGGAGCTGTAAGACAGCCTCTTATTTTGAGAGGATTCTGGCAAACAAGATTTAAGGCTAAGTAGCTTTACTGGTGGAAGCTCGACCAAACGGCAAACCGGATCGCCGTGGCAAAATGGATCTTAACCTTGAGAACGGCGTCGTTACGCGTACAAAACGCACAGATGGCAGACTAAGAAAGGATCCGTTTAACCTAAATAAACGGTGCTCTTATTAGTTAGCAAAACTCAAAAGATGACGTTTAGGAAATGCACATTTACTGCACAAGAAGCAAACATGAAAAGCCCATCGTGAATACGTTACAAAAAGAATTTGAGTTCTTCATAAATTAACCAGTCTACTGTATTAATTGGATGAAAAGTAACTGTGCTGCAATCTTTCCAGTTGCTTCAGTCTAATGGAGGTTTGATTAATAGATAAGTACATGTTCTAAGACACCCATTGGGATCCATCACTGGGTAAGAGATGATGACTCAATACTGTGCAATCCAACACCAAGTTCAGAAGCAGATGGAAGAAATACCTGCAAAACGCTGTAATGCTAACCAATGATTTCCTTAAAAAAAGAGGAGACGGTAATGGTAAAAAATAGAACTGTGATTAACTCTGATTGGGTTCGTATCAGGACTTTACAGGGAAGGTCATATTTGCTCAAATAAGTATTAGTTGAGCATGAATATTTAAGATAATAAAAGTTCAGCCATGCTTCAATTCATAGCAACATGGTAGGCATACCCAACGTCATACTAATCTGCACTGCTGCTCGTGTTATGCACTGGAAGATTTATTTATTTCCCACAGTTCATGGAAATCAAGTTCCAAGTGAGTGTTGACCTAAAAAGCTAGTAACTGACACAGACAACATGTGACAGAGGTCTGGACCGAGGATGTGGTTGAGGCATGGACACCCCTAACTGTCGACACCGAAAAGACAAATCCCAGACCAAAAACATTGCCCTCGCAAAAAGACCTGGCAGTGATATTCACACTTTCTGTCACACGCAAGCACACACGCAAACACCCCCATGCACAGCAATGCTAATTGCATGGTGGGGGGAAAAAAACAACTAGAAAACACACAAAAGGTGCAAAAGCCTTTCACACGCGGACACACACACACAGATAGATACACACACAGCTACACACACACACACACACACACACACACACACACACACACACACACACACACACACACACACACACACACACGTCAGCTGATGAGCTTGTCTCTCAGTCAGCTCCATCTGTTCACCTGTCCCTCCGCACCCCTTCCCCCTGCTGGCACACAGTCTTTCAAGTGCGGCCCCTCTATTGTGTTGCCAGGGTAAGATTCCCCCGCAGAGGACCACGCAGGGCTGTGACTGGCTGGGCTGCCTGCTCCCTTTCCGGCCCCTCCCCCTCGGGCTCTCCCTCGCCCAACCCGCCGCTCTCGCTCCCTCTCTCTCTCTCGCACATTCCTCATCGCTCTCCGTCGTTCCTCCGCCGCTCTCCTTCTTCCTCAGCACTCCCCCCCTCCCCCCCTGTACCTTCTCCACGCTTCTCCTCATCCAATCGTTTTATCCGTTGAAATCTCCCCCGTCAGGACTCGCCGCCCCCCCGCACATTTCTCGGCGACGCGGCGTCCCCTCGGTATCCCCCTCGCGCGAGCTCACCTCTGCCCTCCTCCCTCTCTCCTCTCTTCACCCTTCCCTTATCCTCCAAGCCCTCCATCACTCACTTCATCTCCCCCTTTGCGCACACGCCGGGGCTCCTTTCCCCCGTTCCATCTTCTTAACCTATTCCCAAAGCCCCCCCCCCATCTCTTGCGCCATCCATCTCCCTTTTCCTCCTCCTCCTCATCTTCTCTCTCTCTCTCTCTCTCTCCTGTCGCTCCTTCTCTCTATCTCTCTCTCTCTCTCTCTCTCTCTCTCTCTCTCTCTCTCTCTCTCTCTCTCTCCCCTGTCGCTCCCTCTCTGGCCCTCTTGTCCGCAGAGGCAGAATGTATTGTCACGTCTCATTTGCAGCTCCCCGCATCCAGGACCATGGAAGCCCCGGGGCCATCCTGAGAGACCCCCCCCCCTCCTCCTCCTCTCCCTTCCTCCAGCCTCCGCTCACCAGCCTACTGGCTGGCACATCCCAGAATCTCCCGACGTAGCAGCGTTCGCCCCGCACGGGACGTGTCATGGTCAGATTAGCTCTCCCCCCCCCGCCCCTCGACAACTGTGCAGCCGACCAAAGACGTTTCTAGGCTGACACATTCACAAGGTCTCCCTGGGTGGAGGGCTCTGATTGGAGATCCTCAGTTCCCTCCTCATCCCTATTCTATAATACATCATCCGTTAGAAGGTCTCCTGCTGTTACCGGACCGGTGGTGGTGGTGTTATTTATGCATGAGGTTAATGGGGCCTCCCTGTAATGGGGTCTCAGGAGGGTGCGGTAGCATGGGTAGGTTCAGAGCTAGCCGCCGCTAGCCGCCGCTAGCCTCCTAGGTTCAAGTTGGCCTGGAACCTGTTGAGGTGTCAGATAATGGCTTGTTTTCACGCTCAGCTTTGCGGCACGATAGATCTCGCATTAAGGCTCGCTAAGCTTTCTGGAGACAGAGCGATCATGTTCGTTCATGCCGTCTCGGCAATAACACAAACAAAGTGTGTCAAATGTTGCGTAATCTTTGAAACGCTGTTTTCTGTCGGGCGCAAAACCATGATGTGTTCTTCATGCTTCATTATTAGTATAGTCGTGTATTTTGTCGAATAAAAATGAAAGGCAAAAAACAGGCCTGGAGACACACTTGTTGACCCAATAAGACAGCCGGCCTTTCGCAGTACCTGGACCAACTGTCTCCATGGTAACCAAGGGAGTGGTCAGTGGTCATGTGACTCTTGAGGGACCAATAAAGTGACCTCAAGGGTAGTCCCCCCAACAGTGATCCTGATCGGTAGGGATTAGGACATTGGGCTATGACAGGCCTTAGAGGAAGCCAGAGGAATTTTGTTTGGATGTGGTAAAGTAGGATTAGCCCTGAGGGAGCATCGTCAGGGCAACGGGCTCCTCCCCCTGGAGTGCAGTATCTGCATTGTGATAGGCCGGTTCAATTCCTTTCCAAAAACTCCCTTTGGTAGTGTTTGTGGTGGCGAAAGGGCCTCCATATTTTGAGAGTGTTTGGACCAATTAGGGCCTTTAATTGGAATCAATTACTCGCGGCGAATCTTGTCAAGTGCTGTTTTGTCATGCGTGACATGAAGAGCTCCCCAAGCCTGGACCTGGAGCCGGGGCAGTGACAAAGTATTTAAGCCCCTACAGAGGAACTGCATGGGGAGATATTCCTTGAGCCGCTTAAGAAAAGGGCATCCCCCTCTTCTTCATCTTCCTTTCTCACCCCTCTTCTCTTCCTCGCTCGGGCTCTCCATCTCCCTCCTTCAGTGCTCCCCCCCTCTCTCTCTTTCTCTCTCTCTCTCTCTCTCCTCTCTCTCTCTCTCTCTTTCCCTTTCCTCCTCTCCCCTGATTGGGATCTGCAGTCAAGCGGATTAACACGTTCTGGCAGGAGAGGCAAGCTGCCCACACACACACACACACACACACACACATAAACACACACACACACAGCACGTGCAGCTCAAAGAGAGGCTGTGTGTGTGCATATGCATCGCCACACAGCCCAAACACCGGAGTGAAGGAATGTCTAACTGCGTACGCGATATTATGTTAAAATACACACACAAACACAAACATTAATTTGGTGTGGATTAAAGAGTTTTTAAATATACGGATCAAAAATGTATGCGCTGGAATGTGTCGGCTACCGAATAGTGTGCGACCCATTTGTAACGTAAAGCATAGAGAGAGTGCGTGCGTGCGTTCATGCTTGCATCTTCACTCCATAATTCATACACAAAAGCCCTTGCTTGAAGAGACGCAGGGAGGCAGAGCGGCAAATGGACACATTTTGTGCCTATCCGATTATCCCCCCCCCTCTCGATTTATCTCGCGCGCGCTTTTTGCCCACTAGTGCCAAACAAAACACAGCGACTCTGCCTCCGTTTCTGTCACGGAAGACGGACGACAACGGCAGAGCCCGCTGCCAACGTGTCCTGTGAACGCGGAGGTGTCCTGGAGACAGTCCCTCCGTCTCTCTCACCGGCTGTATCCGGGGCCTGGGTGCCTCGTGGAAGAGATGGGGAAATACTCCTGGACTTGATGGAGGACGGAGGGACTGGAACCCATCCGCGTGCGCGCACACACACACAAACACGAGCAGAGGCTCTCACCCAGCTTTGAATATTGTATGAGGCATTCTCACGGGCCACTGCGGAGCGGAGAGGATGGCACACACGGGCAGGGAGAGACACACACACATCATATTCACCCAGAGACAAGCATACACACATCACACACACACATCGTATTCACCCAGAAACAAGCATACACACATCACACACACACACACACATCGTATTCACACAGAGACAAGCATACACACGTCACACACGCACAGTTCAGAAACAGGGCCAGTGGAGCTTGCACTGATGTGGCCCTGAGCGGCCCAACGCCCCGCAACAGCACACTAGCATACACACTTAGGAGCCATCTGCAGCTGGAGCTGCAGCCCAGAGACTGCCCTCGCCCCTGCCCCCCCTGCACACACACACACACACACACACACACACAGACTAAGAGAGAAGGCGCTAGATGGAAAGAAGAAGAAGAAGAAGAAAGAAAAAAAAGAGTGAGAGAGACAGAAAGAAAGACTGAAACAAAACGGTGGAGGAGAGAGAGAGACCAAAGAGGAAGAAGAGAGTGTGATAAATGGTTGGTGTGAGATAAGAGGGTGACACAGAGAAGTGACAGACATTTGAGTGAGAATGAGGAAGGAGAGACAGATAGAGATGGAGAGCAAGAGAGAGAGAGAAAGACATAGAGAGAGAGAGAGACATACCATGTCAGTTATTCCTCTGCTGACTGACAGGTTTCTAGTCTATAAGTTAAATGTTTACTTTTTTTCTAGTATCTAAACAAATGAAATGAACAAATGTTGTGTTTTGGCACTTTAGCTCATATCTGGCTAATTGGTCTATGTTCATGAGATGGTGGTAATGCAAAAAAGGGTCAACAAAGCAGTTTATGCTGTATACATGTTGAAGTCAAGACAAACCATAGGCTATGGCTAGGGCCAGGGCTAGGGCCAGGGCCAGGGCCAGAGGGGCGGTGACAGCAGGGCCAGCTGTCCCCTACCTCTGCCCTCTCTCCATGGTAACAGGCACCAGGCCAGGCCAGGCCAAGGACCAATACAGGACTGAATCAGCTTCGTGAGAGCCAGAGGCACAGCCGTCCCACCACACTGAGATAGTGGAGAGCCTTGCCTGTGCCATGGGCAGCCATATTGTCTCTTCCGAGACAGCGTAGCGGAGCGCAGCAACTGTGGATCAACCCCGGTTGTGTGTCCTAACCTCCGTCTTATCCACCACCCCCCCCATCCCCCCAGCAGACCAATATTATTCACTACCCTCTGGTGGAACACCAGATAATCACCTCCCACTCTCACGTTATCCTTTGGGGAGACATACTGTGATCCCCCCTCCCCCTCCTCCTCCTTCTTCCTCACCCTCGCCAGCTTCCCGCCCACCCTCTTCTACCCGTCCATCCCTTGTTCCCCGCCTCCCCCCTCCCCCCTCCCTCAGCCCCGCCCCATACCTCGATGATGTCGGCGTTGGTCCTGCTCTCGTGGGGCTCGTTGTACTCGGTGTACTTGAGCAGCACCTTATCCATGTCCGTGCTGGCGTACTGGAACAGCTTGTTGGAGTGGTTGAAGATGATGAGGGCGATCTCGCAGTCGCACAGCACGCTCAGCTCGTACGCCTTCTTCATCAGGCCGAACTTCCTTTTGGTGAACGTCACCTGGGGGGGAGGAAAGGGGGGAGGGAGGGGGAAGAATGTGAGCCAGGGGAAAATGAGATGATAAGGAATGAAGAGGTTTAAAATAAATAAAATAAAATGTATATTAAAACAAGGTTTGACACGAGGACCAAAAGCAAAAAGGGAGAATAACACACGAGAAGTAACGAAAAGCCCCGAAACAAACGAACGACACTTTCACATCTATACCAAATCCACACGTGTGAACAAACAAACCAAAACACCGTCGGCTTTGAGGGAAAGCTTCATTTAATTAAAAGGCGTCAACCGGGATGATCCCCGGTGTGTATTAGGTGGTTTTTATTGGAGGTCCCTGGGCGTGGTGTGGCATTTACACAACTGAGGGCTTTTATCCTGTTTGTTTTTCTCACAGACGGAATCGGAGAGGAAGCACAAGGAGGGAGATAGACCCGCGCAGGCCAGCTCCACCGCTGCCACTCTCTCTCTCTCTCTTTCTCTCTCTCTCTCTCTCCCTCTCCCTCTCTGTCTGTCTGTTTCTTCCTCCCTCTCTAATTACTTGAGCGCCCGCCATGTAACACTGAAGTCTCTCAGTGGGGCACGAGCCAGCTTGCGTTCTCTCCTTCTCCTCCTCCTCCTCCTCCTCCCCCCTCCCCCCCTCCTCCCATCTCTCCTCCAACTCTCATTTCCTCGCCCTCGTTTTCTTTTCCACGCGCTTTCTCTCTGCCTCCATGCTCTCTTTCTCCCTTTCCTCCCTCCCTCTTTTCCCCTCACTCTTAGCTTCCCGCTGCCACAAATCAAATTATATTGGGGTCGTATCCATGGGCAACTGCCTACCAACCCCTATTCCCTCCCCTATCTTTCCCCTGCCTCACCTCATCACACCCTCGCAGCCTCATCTCTCCTCCTACCCCCCCCACACCCCACCCCACCCCCCACCTCTCTCAATCTCACACAATCAAACCCACGTGCAAAAACACGCACGCGCTCACAGAGACGAAAGCTAAAGTGTGACGTGGAGGCGCGGCGTACGACCAATTACGGGGAGAGATGAGAAGGCAGCTGAGCCAAAGACAATGGAAGAATCACCACCATATAAAGATGTTAGCATGCAATGCTAACATCGTATCCTTCTCTCATCAACAATTATAAGTTTAATACCATGAAGAGAGATGATAAAACGCAGTCGCGCGAGGTGAACAGCAAGTGTTCTGAGTCTAATGAGCCGAGATCCCCGCTTCGACACGAACGCCAGGATAAACAAGCAGAACACATCCAACATTAAGAATAGAAAGCGCGAGTTACCAATGGCAACGCTGCGTAACGAGACAACCTGGTTTAGAGGGATGAGCGGTTTCATCTGGTGTAGCCCTGGCATGGATGTGGCACTGCGACCATGAGAGCAGCAAGCCGCAGTTCCAGCACCCCCAGCACGGGCCCCCCCGACACTCTGTCTCTCTGAGGCTTTCTACAGCTGACAAACCTCTCTGCAGTTTGCACTTAGTTTGTACTTCTCTTCATTTTTTTCGAAGTTTGACTTTCTACGGCAAAAGCTACATGTATCTAGTACCAGATTCAAAGTACTTGCGTTTACTCCATACTCGTGCAATACCGTGGTCATAGCCAAGACACTTGATGATATTAAATTAACTAACACTCAATTTAAATGTCAACAAACAAGTCCTTTTATCTTCAACATTTCATGTCAACATCCAGTCATCAACCGGATAAATGAGCGCAGAATGTCAAAATGTTTGTATAATTCATATTAAAGACAGCGCATAAAGCAGTGTATGGATTCTAAATCTACCAAACATACCGAGGTCGTTCCTTCCGCTGTACTGCACACCTGATTGGGCAGCAACCTGACACAAGCTGTTTTCTTTAATCTTCGAAATTGCATGTCTGGTTGTGCAGTCTTGAAAACACAGTTACCCACAATGCTCCGAGGCAGATTTCCCCCCTTGGATGTAAATGGTAGCCTTCATGATTCATGAGTATACACTCAAGATGATTTCTGTAGCCTCTGGTCACCTGCTGCCCAAGTCGCTCAGGTCCAACTCGAGCAGGGACTCTCTGTATTATAAATGGCAGGCGCATCAAACGCATTACTCCACATGCTTAATGGAGTGAAGCCCATTTGCCAGTTGACTCATTTCAGATGGATCATTTAGCCTTTCGTCCTCCCAGAAACCCTCGCCGGTGTCACTGCAGAGGGGTGTTGTATTGATATACCCAATACCCACAATGATGGCGGGTCATGTGACGTCTGTGTTGAGATGAGGTGGTCTACTACTACGGCTCACCGGTGTGCCCATGAAACTGGGCGCGACACACACACCCACCCACCCACGTGAAGGCGTCCTGATGACATGTCAACACACACACACACACACACACACACACACAGGTCTCACCTGTCGGTTCCGTTCGTCCGTGATCCTTTGGATCTGGATCTTTTTCCTCCCCATGGTTGTGGAGTGGTGTCGGGGGGGGCAGGGAGCGTGGTGGGGCAGGGGGCGGAGGTCACGGCTGTCCCGAGGAGGGAAGGTGGCTGTTGGCGACGAGGAGCCGGGTCGTCACTTTCTCTCTCTCTCTCTCTCTCTCTCTCGCTGTGTTACAGTCCTTCTCTCTTTTGTTTCTCCACCTGTCCAAGGCAGCTGGACTCGGAGCTCGAACCCCCCGCGAAAGAAAAGGAGGAAGAAGAAAGAGACGGATTCTCGTGGCTGTCGTCCTCAGATCATGGTCTGTGCCATGGTCTCGTCCACTCGTCCGCTGAAACGGCTTGTTTTTCCCCCCCCTCTTCTGGCGTGTTACTCCTGGAAAACAGGGGAGAGGGATTTCATCAGTCTGCGATTCAAAGCTTAGGCATTGTTTGTACTGTGACCCACATTTGTCGGTATCAACAACAGTCTGGAGCCTTCGTCCCTACACGGCACTACAAGGGGGAAATAAAGAGAGTCAATTAATGCAGGGTTCCATTCGCTCAAATTAGAGACGCGCTTCCAGAGAACAGCCGTGGCAGGGGGAGTCGAACACTTCTCATGGGGTTAGCGTTTCCCGTGGGGGTACGAGGGAGCGCAGCGCTCACTGTCGAGCAGGAGCGCCCCCACATCCCCTCCTCCTCCTCCCCCACATCCCCTCCTCCTCCCCCCCCTTCTCCCCCTGGGGGCGGTGAGGAGGGAGCCTGTGCTGTGTCAGCTTCATTAGAGGCATCACCGCCACATCACTGATCCGCCGGTCGCCAGCGGCAACGCGCTTGCCCGTCCGCCCCGACCTGACGCACACCGCGCGCGAGCGTCCGTATCGAAGGCGGAGCCGGCCCCCCGTGGAGGCTCCTCGCTTGGCCCCGGTGCGGCCGTGCGGCGAGGCGAGGGGGCGGGGCCCTCGAGAACCCCCGGAGCTTCTGGGAGCTCTCTGGGATCCTCTGTCACCAGCCCCGTGATATCAGTCTCATTACGCCTGGTTACCTAAACCATGCTACGCTGGCATCGCTCCACGTGGTGTGATTAAAAGACAAAGCCTGGGTAGCGACAAAGAGAGCTTTTATCATTCAACTGACCCCTCGCGAGTGGGTTTTAATACACCGTGATGAAGATTGAGACAGATTATTAATGATGAGAATTAAAAAATTGTAAAAAAAAACAGGCCGGGGAATGGCCCACGTGCTGATGAATTCATGAATGAAAGAGCAGGCCGTGACCTGGCAATGGCAACAGAGGCCTGGACCATTTTAAGCTTCGCTTAGACTATTTGCAGTTCGGCCCTTAAAAATAGCACGCTATATATATACATCCAGACTGTGTACACGCACACACGCCCTCACAACAGCGGGAGCCAAGTCGTTTGCGTTTGTGCGTCGGGAGAGCGCCGCGAGAGCAAGTCTTCGCACTCGCTCACCCACATTGTTTGCATTCTCCCTACCTGGGAGACGAGTAAGACACCACTGCTCCCCCAGTTGTTTACATTCATTCTATTGAAAGCGCAAAGTCAATAAGCAGGGATTCTGGGGCTGACACTGTCGCTGTTGTCTGCGAAGGACCGCACAGTGTGTGTGCCTCTCTGTGGGCGCGACTGCTTTGGCTTTGGCAATGAGATCTCCGTGACTTACGTATTTAGCTCGGAGGCAGGACAAAGAGAAAGGTCTGTGTAAGAAGGGTGTTATGTGTGCCATAATTGATTGGTAAAAAAAAAGAAAAAAGAGGAAAAGATTTGACAAAAGAACTAACTGGAGGCAGCCTCAGCTCTCATCTTACATGGGAAGTCAGGGTCTGACCGTGGAAAGAATAGCACGCAGACTAGCCTTCGACTGCAGAGATACGGAGAGGTGAGAACTGACGAGGGAGAGGACAGTGTTTCCACCACACATCCAATAGCACGAGATCTCGTTAGCTTCGGAGTGAGCCTCACCACGGAGGCATGGGTCTGGGAGTTGAAAGGCGGCTCTCTCGGTGAGATGTGTTTTGGGCTGTGGGCCCGAGCCGCACATGAAAAGGCTGCTTTATCTGCCCCGGAGGTGGTCGAGCCGCGACCTTTTACCCTTCATGCTGTGGGAGCATGCTTCCCGTGTCTGATGTCAGGCGGAATCTCTTCTCTCGCACGGACGTCGGAGGGGCCTGGAGTGTGTCTGCAGCCCGACTGAACAGAGAGGAAGGCTGAACGAGAGAGCAGATTAACGCTGATAACAGCTATTGTTGTCTAAATCACCAAAGAGTGAGCCATATGAACCACCGTGCGTGGGAGTGTCGAGCCTCAAGCGCCCCTTCCACGAAATAGAACACAGAACAAGAAAGACAAGATTTGTAAAAAATACAATAATTAACCTTAACAAGCCGCTTAAACCAAACACGTTTGTCCATGAAATACCGAACAGAAAAAGGTATGATGTACCATTAAGCAGAACATCCGTTTCTAGCCTTCCAAACCTTGGAGGGAGTTTCTCCTGGGCAGGATGGTTGAAGGTGGTGCATGGGCACTGACCCACGAGAGCTGCCACTGCCGTCTCCACAACGCGGCATGTGTCACAGCCTCCAGCCAGTGGGCAGAAGGGTCATGACTGAGTCACGACATATAGCGCTTCAAACACTCACATTCGGAGGTTGCGGGGCATATGGACAGCGACGTGTGTGTGTGTGTGTGTGTGTGCTAGAGGCGATTGGAGCACGTGAGGGTGTCTGGAAGTCTAATCTTGTCAGTTAAAGGTACGTGTGTAACTAAGTGTACGTTATTTGTTGTTTGTTAGAATGAGTGGACGTTCGAGTGGGTCTGTGTGCATCCAGTATGTCTATGTAGGTGTGTGTGTGCGTGTGTGTGTGTATGTGTGTATGTGTGTGTGTGTGTATGTGTGTATGTGTGCGTATATACATCTGTGTCCATCTCCGTTGTCCCTGTGCGTAAGTGACAGCAGACAGAGGAGCCTGGGGCAGAGAGATAACAGTCGGCGGGGAGGGGGGGGGGCGGAGGTGGGGGGGGGGCTGCTGGGAGCTGGAGTTCAGCCAAAGCGCTGCTGAGAAATCCATCACCTTTCCCATTCAGCAACACCGTCTGCCAGAACCCTGTCCTCCTCACGACAACCACTCCACAACCCCTCCAACACACGCACAGGTGTCCACTAAACCAACCGCACCGAATTTGCGGCAACTCTTCGTCGCCGAGCTAATTAACGAATCCTGCGGCGTTAGCCCAGGTGTTGTTTATGTCTGTGCCTATACTTGGATCTCTTACTAAGAGCCGTTGGTTGTATTTCTTGCAACTGGCAAGGCGGACCTTCCTGGCAGACGTTGCCAATATTCTAGGAGTCACCCAGAGCTTTGCTGTGTCCTCAGGTTTCACTGGGGAGCAACTGGAAGCCGACACTGCGGCCCTGTGAGTGACCCGCAGAGCAGCCTATCAAAGACACCCATCTGCCTCGTGGTTTGCAGCCTCGGCCAATCAATACCTCGATGCTATTCACCAGTCTCCACGGTCACCCTCGGCATCGTAGAGGAGGAGCGCTCTGCGGGCCTCGAATGGCCAGTAGGACGGCGGATGACAAACGATAGCGTGAAACGCTCCATACAAACGAAATTGCCACCCCCCCCGAAAATCTAATCAAATCAGCGCCCCCTGCCAGGGATATTGCATACATAACAATCGCCACCTGGGGCTTCCGACCAGCTGAGGAGGAGAAAGGATTGGAGTCTAGACTCTGGAGCAGAGATGAGAGGCATGGTCTGATTAGTTAGCCTTTTGTTAAGGAAGGCCGACCCACAAACAAGGGCACTAAGTGGGCCACTGATCTCTCTCATCCGACGCGATGGGACGGGTTTCTCAGCCCAGACCTTGGCAGTGCACTGTCGGCACCAGCTGTTGGATATTTACAGCCTGTTGCTGCGTGTTCCCAGGCAGCCCTTTCACCGCTAGGTTTGCCCCGCCTGCTGACCGGCTGTTTCCTCAGCCAGACAAGGGTTGAGGGGGAAATAGAGGGACTGTAATTGTGGGGCTTATTATCGATTCATATCCAAGGCTAGATTGAATCTGTGTGAGTGACAGGTGCAGGGGCCAGTGTATTGCACGATTGGATTTCTTCTGGGATGGGGGAGGGGGGATGGGGGGGGTGGAGGATGTAGGGGGATAGATCTTTGTCTGCTGTTTGGCTTGTGACTGTGACAGTGCCTGGTTCTCCGATGCCAACTCTTGGCAGAGGAATACGATCCCCTCCTCTCCATCCCGTCACCAATGGGTGGGTCTTTGGGGAGGGGGGGCGGGGGTGTTGTGGGGGCTGATGCAGTGCAAGAGCAGCACTTCTAAGCAGAGGGGAGGGGGGCGGGGGTGTGGGAGATGGCTGGCAGAGAGGGGTTGGGGGGGGGCGGGGAGGGGAGGGGAGGTAAAAGAGATCTGAGCTGCCCAGCTTGTGAATCACGCCCCCGCTGCCAGCCCCTGTCAATACTGCAGTCTGAGTCAACCCGAGCGCGCTGGGTGGCGGCCTCGAGCACACACACACACACACACACTCAAACAAACACACAAACACCCCAACCCCAAGGTGTATATAATCAAACAAACACACAAACACAAGCACAAACTCACAGGAGGACTAGTACGCCACAGAACACAAATCAGTGGCTGTTTGAGTCGTCCACAGCACACTTAGCGAGCCCGAAGCACGAGGAGGTGCCTTGAAAACGTCTGGGCAGCTCCTACAAAGCTTCGGTTTGTTGTTCCGTCAATGGATCGTCCATGATGCAATGTGGTTGGACCCGTCTGGTGACATCACTGACAACAATAAGCACGGCCTTACCCCACACATCCCTAGATGATTGGCTGAAGATACAAACGGCATGGAACCTTCCTGAGGGCCGGTGGCCGGATGACAAAAGAAACATGGCAGAAGGTGTTCTATGGCAGACCCTATCGAATGTTCTCACGAGTGTGTAACTGGAAGACTCAATTTATCACTTTTACCCTTTTTGTACAGACACTCAGTATTGAGACCGGTAACACTATACTATGAGAGTGCATTAATGACGCTGTAACTTAATAGCACATAGTAATATCCCAGTAACTGGTGTTACGGTTCAATGGTACATCCTAGGTGGAACACGAATATCGTGGTGGTGAGGGGAGGGGGGGTTAACCTAGTGGGTTATTAGGTTACTAATGATAAGGTTAACGTCAACGTTTAGGCAAAGTGTTATCAGAAGCTGTGACATTACCCGTACCTAGTTTCACCCTAACAGTGGTAATCCCCCTCAGATCTGAAGAGGGAAGAGAGCAAAACGCCCTTCGAAGAAGAAGAGAAAAGAGAGAAAAAAACAACAACATAAACCCTGTCTGGCTTCAGGGTGACAGGTGGGGCCAGGGCGTGGAGTGAGCCCGGCTCCGGAGGCCTGCGCTCACTCGTCACACAACATGTTTAGCCACGGCGGCCCGACAGCGAGGCCTGACACGGAGGCCTGACACAGCAGGTGGGTCCCGAACAACGAGGATCAATCAGCAGGAAGAACAGTGTGTCGTTTATTTGAACGTTTCAAGTACACAGAATGTATCTGAAACTCGGATCATATTCACACCTCGTTTCACAAATGGCGGCCGGAAGTGGACGCTGTTCTAAGACATGGATTGGCGGTGAAGGTGATGGGAGAACACGAGCCCCCGTTTTACATCATCAAACCAAAATGCTAACATGTCCAAATCGATCAGTCTTCAGACCTCTTGACATCGAGGAACGCCTCCAGGGCACCGCATGCAAACGTACACATTTTCCCCACACTGACCATGTGACCAACTCGTTTGGGGCCATCTGGGCTTCCAACAGCATTTACAATTGAGCTAAATTTAGAGTCATAATATGTTAACGTGGGAAAATCAATGAAAACACCTCCAAACACCAGCCGACAGACCGACACACGTATTATAGAGGCTACAACAAACAAATTCCATTCTATTCTCGTTGAGGGTTATCTGACTGTGCTTCTCTTTGGAGCACAGGCCACACAGTGAGTCACCTCACACTCGCTGTTATCTACCTCGTAAAGCCCTCAGAGGCGCCATAAGTACCCCTCCACCCCCCCTCCACCCCCCCCAACACACACACACACTCTTACACCCAGCGAAAGCCTCCTATACCAATTAGACAACCGCAAAGAATCAAACCCGGTCTTTTCATGCTGTGAGAGAATGCACTGGAAGAGCGACGTTACTTAATAAAAAGGTGACGTGTTCCTATAGAGGCGGCCGACATGACAGTGGAGGCGGCGCGCTCTCAGGGTGGTCTCGAGGGACTCTCTGACTCGTGTTCGTGAGGCATTGCTACGACGCCACACTCCAGTCAATACGAAAGCCCTGTCAAAAGGAACTAAGAATTTCCGGAGAGTAACATGAAAGTCGTCAAACTTCAACTACCAATCGGTTTCCCTTACCTTTTGCTAGTCGGCTGACAAAAAAAACACAAAAAAAAACTTTCAGAAGCAGAACTTCAGAATCAAGATGCCAAAAAAAAGCGTCTGTGAACCATGAACTGATCCCGAATGACTTGCTCTCGCAGAACAGAGTATTCCAGTCACAGATAAGGCATGTAGTTCCAAAGAGAGAAGTCACAACAGCGCAGCGTGTACCGCCTGTTTACCGCCTGGGGAAAATGACGACTGTGGATTGCGCCCCTCATCCCAGACAACCCTTCACTATACAGCACTCCCCCCCCCAGCCCCCCCCCACCCCCTCCCTCCTACCCCTGCTACCCCTCGTCACCCCACCTTGTCAATCCCTCCCGTTCATACCCCTCCCAGATCACCCTTTGCCCTAATATGCCTTCAGCAACTGGTTCCTATTCATCAGTGTCTGTAGAGGCAACTGAGATGGTTGTTGGTTGGGTAAAGCGGGGGCGTCAGTGTAGTGCTGTAAGTCACATCTTCACCCCCACCCCAGTGGGCTATCCCCCTGTACACATGTGTCTGTACATTCTCCCTTTGGATTTGCTAGCTATTGCTGTTAAGGAGGTGGCAGCTGCCTACCCACACACAATTTGCACGAATACAGCCCCCTTGCATCCTACTCTTTCTCTTTCTCTCTCTCTGACACACACACAAACTCAATCAGCTGCTGTAAGGGTCTGTCCCAATTCAGGTTCTTTATCGTCTTAAACTCCTCCTCTTTTGCTATCAATCTTTCATTTTTTCCATTCTATCGTAGAACAACATGAAGTATAATGCTGGATGGAGAAGTGTCAAGGTCAAATCCACACAGACTGACGTTCTCATAGCCGGCTTCCAACAAGGCTAAATCGGGAAAACATCAGAAATCCAAACGTGAGAAAATAAAATACAGTGCTCTGTGGGCTGACTGTGAAGCGTTTGTCGTTTAGGTCCCTTTTTCTACAGCAACGCTGCTTCCCAAGAAGGGAACCTCAGGCTGTGCCCTTTCCTGACCTTGGAAATCTCTAAGGGGGTTGGGAGGGTGTGGGAAAGGAGAAGTCAGGAGTCAACCCCACGGTTGTGTCACTGAGTTTTCACAAAATGCATCAAATATCTGGTATGGGTGAAAGGCACAGTGTTTCCCAGAAAACAAGGGGTTAACACGAGAGCAATCTTGCCTTGGAGCAGCAACTTATAGGGACAAATATGAAGGGAGCAGTTTGGAAGGAAAAAAGAAAAGAAAAGTAGTCTTGCGCCGAGTATTGGAGGGGGGATATCAGCCCATGGATGGGAAAAATATTCAAATGCCTCCAAACACAACAAGAAGGTTGCCAGGTTTTGAAGGACACAATTACTTCCATAATAAACACAACTGATTTGTAATGACCACATCTCACTGACCAACCAACCCTCCCCCACCACCACTACCACCTAACTCTTCAACTGTGCGCTAGGCAGCCTTGAGGTCTCCATGTACAACACATTGTGTTGGCTTAATGCCTAATAAGGGGATCTGTGTGGCTGCCTCCTCTCTTCCTGCGACAAATGTGAGGGCCAAGACCGTGTGGTGCGGGTGACATGTGGTCGAAGCATGGCCATCAAAAAAAAGGAGAAGGGATGTGGGGGTGTGTGGGGGTGTGTGGGGGTGTGTGGGGTGTGGGGATTTATGCGGCAGTATTTAGGAAATAGGAGATCGAGGGGGATTATCATCACATTTGTTGTGAGAGAGATTAAAGAAGACGAAAGTACCAATGCCCTTTATTGGAGGTTTGTTTGACTGTAAAAAGGATTTCAAGCAAACAAACATACGAGTAAACCCAAGTCAGTGGGCACTGGGAGTCCAGGTTTTCCTTTGCCTTTCATCCAAGTATACGAAAGTGCCCAGAACTGTGGATGCACTGGAGTCATTGGGAAGTCTACTCTTCGTGTTCCATGGTGGCAAACAGACAGAACATCAGAATTCACAGGATGTTTGTTCATAAGAACCCCCCCCATTAGGTGCCTTCTCTGTATATGTCACTATTAGTCAACAAACATGATATGTTTTCGACTGTTACATGATATGTTTTCGACTGTTGAATGGCAATGACTACTCTGTTTATGCTAATCAGCTCCTCTCTCAAGGAGTAAAGAAAACCATTTACATTTCTCTTCAGCATACAACCTACATCATGGATATATTGTCTGCAGCTGTGTACATGATTAACCAATTTGGAAGAACAATTACTTTAATACCTGACCAATTATTAAGGGTCTACCACTTAATTGTGTTTTGCGCTTTGTTTCAGGATCATTGCTAAAAACAGAGCTGTTAAATACTCGTCATGGCGGATCAACCGTCAATCTACTCCAGTCCTTCCTACATGTGGAGAACCTGAAACTCGAACCTTGGGCTCTGACATAAGTCTCAACACAAGCTCATTCACAGTTTGCCCATTCAGCGAATGTTGAAATCCTTGGTGACAACAGCTGCAAATAAAAGATTGTCATGGGTTTTCAAAAGTAAGACACACCTCCATGTTCTCCCGCCCCTAATGTGACCCATGGGATATTGTGCGCCGTTACCTGAACATACCCACTAAAAGTACTAACATTCTCAAAATAAAGAAATCATAATATTGTAGACATTGAGGGACAACCATATCATTGAGGAATGACAACCAGCTGAAATGAGATTGGACAGATTCATAGAGAGCATCTCTACACTGCCAGAGGAAAACAAGTCTATGACCCCGTTTATTTTTTCCTCCAAAAACACGATCCCAGCAACACGCATCTTTGTTTCTTTGCGTCCCGTCTATCCCCCGTCTTGCTCTTTCTAATCCAGAGAAATGTGGCATCTCCCTGCTCGAGGGACCTGTCACTGCTAAAGGGCAAGGGTCAAGAGAAGCGAGACGAGTTCTAACAGACGACACAACCTGTTCCCTTCAGCCGCGCCTCGCTCAGCTGCCACCACAAAGGCCCCCCACCCTCGCCCCCCCATCCCAGCCCCCCCATCCCAGCCCCCACCCCATCGTCACACGTGGCTGTTCTACGGCCTCTGGTGTCGTCACACGAGCAGCAAACCACCCGGGAGGTTGCCAACGTTTATGTGCGTGTAGGAAGGTGACCAGACCGTCAAGCACGTTGAGGCCCCGTTTCCTATTTGAAACCGTAGGTGAGGCAACAGCGTTCGCAAGGTATTTGGAAGGCGTCAGGCTGGAAGACGTTCCCGAAAAAGGCAAGAATCCGTGTTAAATGGAGGAGGACCGTGGTTTATGTGGACTTTGGTATTTAAGATGGAGGCAGCTGACCCTAAGTGGGAGGCAAACCTGGGGGGTTTATGAGCTGTTCGGCACGGGAGGTGTGGCGTGCCCAACTGTCATGGCGCACAATGCAGACAGGGCGCTGGGTTGTGCACAAACAAATCCCCACAGGCGACAAGCCGTTTGATGTTCAGTGGGGCGGCAAGGCTCCCACAGTTGCAAACCCAGGCACCCCCCCTCCCATCCTTACCTCCCCCTCCCCTCTCATCCTTCTGACACACACACACACACACACAATCACTCCTCAGAAACAGCTGACGTTTTAACAGGCTTCCAACAGCTGACAGGCTACAGGTGGGGCGGAGGGGACCCTCCATAACCCCTCCTGCCTTCACCCTCGGTCGCCATCTTGGAAAAATTCACCTCGACGCATACCTAAGGCCGCACTCGCTGTGACTCAACGGGAATTGTTCTCTTTGGAAAATGCAGCGGTAACTCCACCTCCAACACCGGGAGACATCCCCCCCCCCTCTTTGCCCGACCTCACCTCATCCTGTCCTTTACACGGAGGGTTTATGACCCAGCAGCTGTGTCTGTAGACCTTGTGGCACCTCAGAGAGCGTGTGTGTGTGTGTGTACGGCGTAGGGACGAGCGACAACAGACGCCACTATAGAGCGGCTATCGTTGCTCTATAACATAATTGATCCCTTTTGCTGGTGGCAATATTATCTGTGAGAAAAAAAAGTGCAAAATAGAAGCATGTGCTCGATACCATCTGTCAGCATACCTCGGCATTTTAATGTATACAGCTGCATAAAGAAATACATTTGACTCTTTCAATCATGATGGATCATGGAATGATCCCGAATTGGTATGGAGTCAAAATGAACTGTGTAAGCAAATCTGACTGTAAAAAGGATTTCACAAGGATTAAGGGGCTTCAGCTGAGCATCCAAACAACAGCACCCATATCAACAACTGTCAACAGAAGGAGAAGATTGTTTGAGTCGAATTGTGAAGGCGCGCTGTCCTAATATTTAGGACGAGTAACTATTTGTAAAGGGGGTGAAGCTCAGAAAGAGAAGGGATTTGAAAACACAGCATTTCTTTGGATCGGTGGGGAAAACCGTTGAGTGAAAATAAAGAGATTTGGATAGAGGTATTCTCGCTGTATGTGCGAAACGGAGCACAAAACTTTTCCTCAATCTTGTCACACGTTTTACACTCAAACGTTTTATCCCCTTTCTTTGCCCTGCTCCACGAATACACAGTTCCGTTTTAGCCACATTTTCTCTTAAATCTCTCCCTCCTCTATTGCCAATTGTTTTGGGAGAAGCGCTCACGGAGACTGTTGTGTTTCGAGCTGTAATGTGATAGCCGTTTCAATAACATAAACAGCGGTTTGAATCCTCTAGAGGAAGGAAGGAGTGGTGGAGATTCACCCTGGCTGCCGAGGCCAAAGCACACATGGAAACTAACTTGTAACACAGTGTGAGTGTAAGTATGTGTGTAATGTGTAATGTGTAGTGTGTAGTCTGTAGTGTGTAGTGTGTGGAGTGTGTGTGAGTATACCAGTGGGTGGACGTCTGCACACATTTGTTCTCACATACAGTATGAGTGTGTGGGGGATGAAGAGGATGAGAGGCCGGTGGAGAGAGGTGAGGACAAGTCAGTCAGCCAGCTCCATCAAATAAATGTTATCTAATAGGAGACACGGAGAGAAATGGTGGAAAAGTCCTGTTTGTTTTTTTGGGGTTTTCGCTTTTTGTACAATACTTTTGAAACACATACAGGCCTCCATGGACCGCCTGTGATGCTGTTGCTTTGAATTCTTGGACCACAACAAGGAGGAGAGAAAAGACTGTGTTCAGGTGAATTGATATTGAGGTGACGAGGGTTTGGTCGTAATCACGTACACTGTGTTCCTGTGGGATGCATAGTTCAAAAAGCTGCGTTAGAACGCGCAGGGCTTCTACCATTTCAACACTTGTTCCGTGGTGACATCTGACTGCCCTTCCTAGTTGTTGTCCACGCTACTCACATTCCTCCTGGGGATCAGTACCAGACCTGGGCCTACACACACACACACACACACACACACACACAGCAAAACCTGTGTTTGCACACTCTCTCCCTCTCTCTCTCTCTCTCTCTGTCTCTCACACTCACACACAAGCGCTCAAGCATAAATGCATGTACACATGCCTGAGGTCACGCACACACACACACACACAGATGTACATGCGCTTGCACACCCTCACGTACACACTCGGGGAAGTGTGTCACTTTGGAAGGGTGGAGAGGGGATTTTTCTCTCCCACCCTCCCTTCCCCCCCTTTCGCTCACTGGAACCATTCCCAGCTCTGGGTAATGGCTGCTTCACAACAGAAGAGGAATAAGCCAGCCATCTTCCCTCTCAACGTGAATACACAGCTCAGAGAGTGCGCGCGGATAACTCAATGAGCCCTGTGCAGATGGTCCCATTACTGAACCACAGCTGTACAACCATAAAGCTATACCACGCCCCGGTGAGGGAGAAAGAAAAAGGTTGACGAACTTGACGTACGACACATTCAAACGAGGGCCATGCCGTAGCCCCAACCTGTTAGCCCCACGGTACGGCACACTACGCCGTGTCGCAACACCGCCTGACCTTGGGAGCACCAAGGTGTGGGAGTTAGAAGACTGAGGTGGGGTTAGGAGAGAAGGGTTCGATGAGGGGGAGTGAGAAATGGCAGGCTCTTAGATCAAAGGACGGGGAGAGAGAGAGGGGGGGGGGAGTTAGTGTGAGAGTCCAGGGTGTAATGTTTCAGCTTCTGGCCCTGGCACTTGCTGTTTCAGCTGTGCTGAACTCATGGCCAGAACCCTGATCTCACGCCATGGTTACACTGACTATGGTGGCAAGATTTGGGACTAAAAACTCTTTATCTTCTCTCTGCAATTCTCTCTTCCAGTCTCATAATCCATTTGCCCCATTTCCAGATTTTTTTTTATCCTCCATACTCCTAAACCTCGACTTTTTCCAACCTTCGCACACCAGATTTCTCAACGCTACCAAAGGTAGTTTACAGTTCAATGTCTATCTCACAATTTTCTGAGAACATTACACTAGTTACAGTTTATGTTCAACTGTAGAAGCACTAAAACCATCACCAGGGAGGATCATCACTGCTTCCTGGCCCTCATAACAAACAGCAGTACTTCATCCTGTACTTCCTCAGAGCTTTGAGTCTTTCAAGAAAAGATTCGGGCTGGAAAGTGTGTAATAGCCAAGGGTAGCAAGGGATTAACTAAATGGATTCAAAGTGAATTTAACAGGATTTTGTCCCGTCAAGCCAACCATAGCTGGTGGTATAATAAAACATGGATGTGTGACTCTCCACTTGGCTCTATCTCCTTGGCATTGGTTAATTAAAATGTGGACAGCTATGGCTAAGTTGCCTATAATGTAACCAGGTTGCAATGTCTTTATTGACTACTCCTCAGTCCCATTCTGTACCTGCTGAACAGTCAATGTTCTAGGTTTACCACAGTATTCTTTCTTTCTGTCAGTAAGATGAAGACCAAACCTAATCTGGATAAAGCACATGGCCAAACAAACGGACTCGGAGAAAAGGAGCATAAAATAGCGTAGGCCACAGACGTCGAGCATGGAACGCAATACGAGGGGAGAGTTTTAATATACTCTTACAAATTCTGTAATCCCAGATCAAAATAAATGTTACGTGCTTTCACTGTTTTCATTTATCTATCTGTTTCTACCTACTAGCCAAAATGAGGTCAACGCAGCTTTCATTTTCTGCGCCAAAGCTGGGTATTTCAAGCTATTTCTTTGGCGGTGGATTGGATACCTTTATTGTGCCGAGCAGAATATTTTTAGCGGACTAAAATGACAACAACTGGGTGTAAATGTTTCTCATTCATTTTTTTCCTCTTGTAAGTTTATGGATTAAGTTCATGGATCTCCCCAGAAGTACTGCTGTGAACGACATCTAAGAATACAATGGCGTGACAAATCAGCGAACAAACACTGGCCTTTGTTGCTGTGAATTAACCACTGTTAATAGACCTGACAGTCCAGTCCACATAGATCTCTGTTGTGACACAAGGTCACAATCTGCCTAACTAAACTGCCTATTTTGTTTGAGTAGGACTGTTATTTGTAGGGAAAATACGCAACATTTTTCTTTTAAGAGACAAGCATCTGAAAATTCTGCTAAGATGATACCAGGGGTCAGAACCTAAAGGCGCTAAAGTCACTTAAAACCATTTGTTTTTGGTTCACAATTGATAAAGGTGTAGATTCAAACCTAAGCTAATCCTTCATAACAACCAACCTTGACAAAACTACCCTAACCTCATTATTGATGCTCTACAACTGGCCCCTCCCTCCTGTAGCGTAGCTTACCTCTTGAAGCTCCTATACCTTCTGGACCAAAGCCTTTCTAGTGACTCTGCTCATTACCTTAATTGATGTTTAACCCCTGGATCAGCTGCTGATGATGGCTCAATTAAAATCTTGCTGGGGAAAGAGATTAGTCCTGAGTGAGTGGGGAGGGTTTCTTGCTCTGTGGCCATGAGCTTCACTTGGACCCTAATCCTCCACTGAGGCTGAGAAAGCCTTGGGACACCATATTGGAGGACGGCAACGAAGGTAAAGACACTGGGCAAAACGGCTTTGCCGGATCTACTTTCTACCCCGCAGGATCACTCTCCTGGTGTTCCCAGGGCTGAGAATCACTCGCTCCTGCATCACGTTGAAGCATATGGACGAAGGAGAGGGGATCAAGAAAGCAAAGCTCGCCAATGTTACTTCCCACATTAAGCGTGTTGGTCTTTGCCCCAGAGTAAAAAGCACCTTTGGCTAGAGGCTCCATTAGACGAGCAGAGAGGGTGACATTTCTTTCCCGTACAATGCGCTTGGGCAAAAGTGAGGCACTGTGATGATTGAATCATGGCCATAATAGCAGAAGGCAGGACCCTGCTGTGCGGCTGAGTTCTTCCTGTTCTCCCCTCTCAGCATGGGAAAAGCAGGAGGTAAAATCTGCCCTGGAATAAGCACACAAAAGAAGCCAGGAACCAAACCACGACCAGTGCACGGGCTATACCCTACACCACTTAGACACGTCTTTGGTTTGCTTGGAAGTAGAACGAAGCTACGCTGATGTCATCCATGTTGACCGACCCCGGTGTTTTGGTACGATCGATTTCGACTCGTCCGCGGTTTAATGCGAGCGAGTTTGTAAAACCCCGTTTTTTCATTTGGATGGAGTTCAAGATAATACCGTGGGGGCAGTAAGCAAGTGAATAAGCAACGAAGGCATCTAACATCACACAACTTTAAGGTTAGGGAGTGATTACATTTTGGCTAGTCTTGCCCAGGCCAACAAGGTTACAGTTTGCAATTCGCTGTTGTAGATTAAAGGCTGATGAAAATAAGATAAAAGAAATGAAATAAAACTCAAGAGGAAACTAAAGGCTTAGATTTTCCAGTTTACAGGAGGCAAGGCCTTGATCAGTGGCCTGCTGCTGATGCATCTCAGAACTTCTGCTGTTTCCTCTGGCTCGCTTGTCTAACGAACCCAGAGCTCGCTAGGTCTTCTCTGTCCTTTCACCTTTCCCTCCCCACACCTGACTACCATGTTCTATTACCCAACACACCCATAACATGGTGATCACATTTTTGGGCCATTTGAAAAGAAAATACATTCATACATTCCATACAAACAATAGGTCTTCTGGGACACACAATAGTCAAGGATCTGTGTTTGCGATTACAAAGGAAACTGCAGCAAGACAGGATGATTGGTCTTCCTCTGACTAATGTTGAATGAATCTATGTCTTGTTTTGACTGTAGCAAAGCGGGTGCTTTCCTAATCCAGACCTTGTCTTCAGACGGACAATATTACTGTGCTCTGCACTCTGGGCATAAATGAACTTCTCTTACATGATGTCAAGTTACAGTAACTCCACACAGAAATTACACATGTTTTCAGTTACTAACTAGGTGCAAGCTTCTCTATGAAGGAATTGTCTTCGCTTGTGGTCACATCAGACTGACAAAAGCTATACTTTGAAGCGCCTAAAACTTATCTGGAACCAAAACCTTTTTACTGTACACAAGTTATATTCAATAAGTTAATTTATAGTGCATGTTTGTAAGCGAGAAAGAGGGAGAGAGAGATACAGGGACGGAGATGTGGGAAACATTGTCGTCCAATTCTCCACTGCGATTCTTGAAATTGCACTTTAAACTTTTTTTCCCCAGGAGCCTCCTGTGTTCTCACACCAGTGAAGCTGATGGTGACGATGATGATGTGGGCTCTAATGATGTCAAAATCGAGGCCAGAATCAGAGACTCAGGAGGGCCAGTGTCTCCGAGAGACGAGATTAGATAAGGTGGAAGGAGTTCTGAGGGGGAGGGGTGTAAAGCTCCCATTAGCTTTGACATCTTGACAATGTCAGACACAGACAGACAGCAGAGAATTCCTTCTCACTGATTGGTCCTGCCTGTTCATTCTTTCAGGAAACAGGTCTCGACCATCTCTTACTGTGACAAACCTGTTTCCAAAAGATCTAATTTATAATCTTTGCTCTAAATTGCAACATTGTATTTTGTAATAGGATAGTTTCAGCTTGACTATACACTTCTGTCAGCACTCTCATAAACATCAGAGTATTGTCCTTATGTCCTGTGACCTCCTATTATGAGGCTTCCCAGCGCCGTTATCTGGAATGCATCCCCGAAGACCCTGTCTCTGCCATGTGACACGACACCCTGCTGGGAATAAAGACTTGCACTACCTGCACGCATGGATGAGTGAGACATCAGTTCATGTCCCGTGTTGACATGGAGAATAGAATACTTGATCTTGAAATTGCCAACATAACATGTAGGTCGGATAAGTAGTTGCACGCTAGATTTTCACACCAAGTCAGGCAATCTGAAGTAAATGTGCATGGGTAATTTTAAAAAGGACAAAATAGCAGTAAGATGCTCTCTCTGAAATGCTAACTTGATTACCCTGCACGCTGCTTCTTTACCGGTCACATTTTAAGTCTACCCTAGCTAGTTGCTCGCGTCAAGTTTGCAACAACCCGGTCATTCAATTAATTAATTTGAAAACCATTTAGCTAAATAGAGAGAAATCGCACGAACACCTCAGTAAGACAACATAAATCGTTGTGACAGCTCCTAATGAACTGTCACGACTGTTGCGCACATGAAAGGACGCGGCAGCGCGCAATTCCTGCATCTGGTAACTGTAGTTAAGAAAACTTACAATTGGCATCAAATATTATACTTCCGTTTGTTGTTAAATGTAAAAAAGAATCTGACACTCATTACATTTTGTACACAATACAGACTACAACAACCAAGGAGCTTCGAGCTGCACTTACTGTAGTCTACCACGACATTATGTCAACTATTTAAAGCAATTAGATGGCATAGAACAGCAAACGTTTTTAGGGTATTATGTTAGACTGAACTGCCGAACGTTGCCTAATTGATCAAACATGTTCATAACCTATTAGGTAGCTCACTACTGTGAACATCGCAAGCGAGTGAAGAGTCTTACCTTGTAGTATAGTATCCACATCTGTTTGGTTGAACTGGAGGCTAGAAAAAGATTCGTCTCTGTATATAAAATAAAGATGAGCAAAAATGGTTTAGACTTGCTCTACCAACGTTGGTATCAATTGACAAATCTTTCCTCTAGATGTACAAGGTAACTATTTAGTTATGTCTAATGATAAAATGTAAATGGTGCCCAATCTATCTTGATTGGAACTGGGTTATGATTGACAGAAATCGGACCAATAGATAAGAGGTATTACTTTCCGCCAACCAATCATTGGATATATCAGAGGATTTCGTCTCGTCAAAGCAGAGTTGGTAGAACGTGAACGGAGAAATAGGAAGGACTAATCGCGAGATCATGTGTGGTTGTATCCCTCCGCCTCTAATGTTTCGAAAGTAATAGTACTTACTGACAACAAAATATAGCCTTTTCACTTCCTCGATCATTAACTATGTACATTACGTAAACCCATAGTGTCAAACACTTAAGTGGCAACATATTTTCCCAATGTTGATGAATTTGCTTAGGCTATTAAAGCAAGGATACAGGCTTTAGACTATGCTGTGTTTGCTGTATGGGCTTACTTATTTGTGATGTAGGCCTGACCTGGACATTTCTGAGACATAATGCAATTGTAGCCTCATTCATCTGCTCTTATGTATTAGTCTCAAAAGCATACAGCTGTATGTCAATGGATTGTTTTAGCCTTCTCTTTTAGTATTTTGGCCCAACAAATACGCATTTTTTCGGATTAATAATACCGTTTGTGAAATCCATTCAATGCGTATAGGCTATAGCCTAGATATTAGAGATAATTATACAGAAGGTTATTCTGATTTGATACAGTAGGCCTACATTAGACGTTGATTTCTTTATTTACGGGTCATCTCCATTAGCAAATTGAAGACTAATAATTATTACTCGTGATAATTATTACTTGGGAATCCATCTATAGAAAGATGGCACAACAGTAGGGCGCTAATGCTGAGAGAGCATTCTTGCGATCTATTTTGTCTTGTACCCGCGGAAGAATATGATGTTTACAGCAAGGAAAGAGGTGATTATAAGAAAAATATAGTACAGCGTATGACAACGCAAGGTCTATCTATTTGCGTTTTGTCTAAGCGAATCCAGAGTTTACCCTTTATACGGCAAAATACACAACATAGCCAGCTACAAATGATTCCTGTGTTTTAAAACTATATTCCAAATGTGGCAGTAGCACATACGTCACATGTTGTCATTGCAGAATAAGCCCTGGGAAATTTAAAGTAACAGGAGGAGTAATCGACGTTGTCTGGTAGGCTGGTAGGTGGATTCTATCTAGGGCTTTAATCTATAGTTACTGAATTCATATAATTTATAGAAGAATTAACGATGGGGTATTTTAGAAATTTCCACCTAAAAACTTCTATAAATCCTAGTATTTATGGGGTACTTCTCCTTTTCAACTGCTGTAAACTCATGAAACTAGGTGATGGCTGTTAGTAGGCCTACTGTCTCTTCATATACCTCTTTATATTATTCTTTCAAACATGCTCACACAGATGAACATTTACTGTGTCACATTTGATGCAGCACTGCCTTTGAAAACCAAGGTACAGTAAGGGGAACTTGTCTTAACAATCTTTGTCCCCCTAAATAATTATACACCGGAGTAATTATGATCCTTCAATTAAAAGGACTGATAACGAGTGAGGGAATTGGGGGTAATTAAGTAGCCTAACCACAGTTGTATTGGAGGAGCGCTGAAGAGAGAGGAGAGGGATAGAAAGAGAGAGATTGCACAGTGTTTTATGCTTTATGTAAGGAGCTTATGTTGTGGGGTTTTGTAGAGGAGAGTTAATGCAAACAGATGGGCACCCTGTTGCCCTCCCTCACATATTCTGTCTTCTAGAGTTGGACAGCACAGCGGTCAACCTGCTGCCCCAGAGCCAGGGAAACGCCATGGGAAATGATGGAAAACAAACAAGCAATACGTGTCTGATTCCCAATATGTCCCCTAAGACACATATTCATCAATTTGACTGAGAAAGTGTCCCTTTTATTGTACTTGACTGATATGGGTATGGAATTCAGTACCATTGAGGGAGCATTGTGCAATCGAACTCGGTTTTAACAATTATTGGCCAAGTGTTCCATTTCAGATGTTTTTTTGAATAGCAGTCTGGTAGGTCATATTAACTTTGCATAATTGCAGATTCTGTTTCAAAGACTGGTATGACTTAACTAGAACTAAATAATGAAGTCAATTGTGCGTCTGATGTTTCGTGCATTTTTACCTGTACCTGTTGGTGTCTACACTATATAGCATATGTTTTCACCGTAAATATCCGAATGAGATCATCCTTAATATATAAACACATGGATGTTGTCTACAGATCTAGCAATTTGTCGTCTCAGCAGGTTTGGCACTCAAGCTGCCGTAAATCCGGTAACCCTATTGACCTGTCTCTCTTGTCTCGGCAGCCCACAGGCATCAGACCCTCACACTAACAAGTGGTCTTTAAAGAGAACGAGGCTGGCTGTTTGTGATGTAACCACATTGCTCTCTGCCAGGGCCATTGTGTGAAGAAGACCAATGTACAGGGTTGTGTGTATCCACTCATGTCTGTATGTTCATGCACACATGTAAATGTTTGTGTATGTGTTTGTGCACTTCAAAAGGCACTCGTCACCAGGCTTCCGCGAACACGTCTGCCTCTGATGAGCACTCACGGTTTCATGACTTTTCTGTTGTCATTTGGTTGATAAAGCTTGTGTGTACATATGCTTGTCGTCTAGTGTTATGTTTTTAATGCACTGTGGTTTGAAATGTGTCACAGGACTCTTTTAATTGACCACTTTTTCTGCCACCCTTTACCTTCCATTTTATGCCATCTAAACAAACAATGAGATTGTTTTCTCTATCTATTTATCTCCATGTCATACAGTTTTAGAGAACTGACTAATCCTCATTATCTGCCTTTTGCTTTTGTCTGTTCTTCCCTTTAGATTTTCCGGAACTCTGAATGTCTCCATCTTTGTTCCTTTCCATTTATCACTTTCTCCTACTCTCTCAGTCTGTAAATATCTTCACCCCTTCTATCAGTTTATTCATTTTTTCTGTTCTTCTCTCCCTCACTCTTCATCTCTCTTTCAGCTTGAGAGCGTGTTAGTCCACGTGAAAGGTGTGTGGGTGCAGCTACTCTCTCCGCAATGACCCGCTGTTCCGTCGCACTCAGCTTCCAAAGCATCCTGTCTGCTGCTTAGCAACACTCAGTGTCCATGGCAACCGAGCCAACAAAATGCTTCCACTTCTGTCAGTCCGTACCCCCACAATCAGGGCTTAAGTGTGTGGCAATCAGGAGTACAGGGTATACCGGGGTACTGAGCAGGTGGAGCCCAATATTAAAGTAATCAGCATCAGTCAATGCTGGTGGTCAAGATTAGTGCGCACCCATTTGGAACCATGACTATTTAATTGCTTACGGTTAAAAAAGTGTTTCATACGGGTTCTTGCATAAAATGTAGGGCACATAGCAAAATAATGGATAAAAATGATGACTAGACTATAATGGTTGTTTGAACAGTAGCACTTGACAGTAAATTATAAAAAAAATAGTCCATCTTTATGATAGAAAATATACAGATGAGAATGGGTGATTCTACACTTCTCCGTATTAAATCAGATGGCAGTCTCTGTAAGTTCTAAACCTACAAGGTAACAAAGTAAATAAGTTATAGATGGCTGGTCTATGGAGACATGAGAAAAGCATCGGGTGAGTGAATTCATGATTATGGTGATAGTCAGATGTCTTATCAGAAAGTATGTTGACTGACAGTGTAATGGGGATTCAGGTGTATGCAAATGGTGTTTAATCAAGCTTTTTCATGCTGAAGTTAAACACTTGAGATTAGAGATGGCTTTGGGCGCCTTCTAGTGGATATGCAGCATACCTACAGCAAAAAGGGTTAGCCTAGCCTGAAACCGGAAATATGCTTATGACAATACATGATTTTCCATTCCATTACACAATGCATAATCATTGTATCATGTCTGCATGGCGTACATTGTTAAAGAATGAAATTGACATATAGTCAGACCGCATCGATCTGCAGAATGAAAATGAAGCAAGATAAAGACTTACCATTCATTAAAGTTTGAATGGAGTTTATCTTAAGGAATCATGCCTTGGTGACTTCACAGGGGCTTAAACAATAAGCTCATACATTGATGAAAAGTACATGTGTTATCAACATATGAGTAAACGTGTTGTAAGCATTAAGTTAGTTGTCAATGTAAACGTTTACAAGTTTGAACTCAAACTATGAGATAGTGTTGAGTGCTGAAAAAATATGTCCCATCTAAAAGTGTTGAATGTAGAACAAAAAGGTAAGAGTGAAGCACAAATTGTTTTAATCTGAGAATTAGGGGCATTCAAAGGGATGGATTAAAGCGAAATTGCATGCAAAGTACGAAATAGGCTACGTTTTACTTAGTCAGCAATGAAAGTGCAGAGTTTGTTTTTATGTATTTCTATGTTATTTCTAGTCTTTTTTTGTGATTTAATTATTACAAGCATTTGTCTTGCAGGTTTTATCAGGCATTTAGGCATGGCATGTCCTATTAATTATGGGTGATATTCAGGATGATATTCAGGATGATATTCAGGATGATAGCTTTTTTTCGTATTAATAAATATAGTAAACTATATATTGGCCCTAATCTATCTGTATTAGCCTACAGGACAACGTGGAAAATATGGACCTTATGTGTATTTCGAATTTTTGACACACGATGGCGACATCAACAAAGAAGTGGACAAGACTGCGTCTTTAGAATAAAATCAACTGAGGGCGCTGTTTAACACGTTTTGATCGTTCGTGGCCTTCAAGCAGTATGCCTGTGCTTAATGGTTCATTATTGGTGGCCTGCGGTTACAAAGGTCTCATTGACGACCTACTTCAGACTTAATTATGCCTCAAAATGTACACTAGGCTACTGCATTAACTAATTCAATCAAATGATAGTGTAGAAAGTAACAATAGGTCAATATTTGTCATTGATACAATTTACAAGATTAAAAAGCTTGCCTATCTATAGTGTACAAACACTGTAAATGCAGATATGTACAAATGAATGACTGGGACTCGCACAAAAAGATGGCAAACAGAAAGGGATTCAAGACCAACAAATTCTGCATCCCATACCCAACCAATTATGGCGTTCAATAAGCTTGACTTCACATTCAATGCTTATAGATATCCAGGTAACATTTTTGTCGTAAAATATTCATCATTTTGTGTGACAGGTATGGTCATATTAATTCACTCTAAAGGGTAAATTCGGGTGTGGGGGTAGTGATAACTCTCTGCAACCCCCTCATTTAGTGTGTGAACAGTCAGCGTGTTACTCCGCCAACGGAGGCCTTTCTCCTACTCTATGGATGCCCGCTTGTGCTTGGAATTTAAAACCATCACTTTTAATTTATGTGCATATTAATTGGACGCCATTGTAATTTCCACCGTGGGATACAACATGCAAATACACAGTGTGTATTTATGTACGATTTTCCCCTCTTAGGCCTAATCCAGCACAGACGCAAAAAAAATAGAAAATTAAAACCCACATGCTCATTACGATGAAACATATAACCAAACCCACGTTCGCTGTCGATTAACATAAACGGCATTAGTATATCTATGCAAAAATATTTTCAGATCATCACTGTAAAAAATGTAGGTAGTTCTGTCTTTGAAGACGTGATGTTGGAATGTTCTTCATTGAAATGCCATTTCTTTCTAAGTTTGTTGGTGAGATAAGCCTATTGACTGTCAGACTCAAAATTAGAAACGACAAAGATGAATAGCTTGTACACATGCCTGGAATCAAACACAAAGCAGGACCCAGAAGTGTATGAGTCATCCCATATTCTTTAAACCTTGTTGAAATGTGAACTTTTTATCATCCTTAACGTGGCTTACATTTCTGACATTTGTAATGTTTTATCACAAATGGCCATGGGCTACACCTAAATGAAAATCAAGAATTACATTATTTGTAAAACTGCATAACCCTAAAGTTCATCTAATTAGGCCTGTACCGCTCGGGCTATAATACACTTTTCAGCAGATTTGATTAAAACCTGCGAGTGATATTTTGAAGATACATGTGAAGTTTGATTCCCATAGGAGGGACCAGGTCGAATTGATCAATTCACCTTTGATTAGAGGGGTGGCATGATGATACATGCACACCATATTAATCAGATGATCTAAACTAAAATAAGTTTAGCCTACCTGAGTGAACTTGAGAATGTTATGTGGAACGTCTTTCACATGAGGATACAATAACCATACACAATGTTTGCGGGTCTGATTTATGTTTTTTCCAAAACAATACGGTGATAACAATTTTGTCAACTAACCCCATAATTTGCATCTGTCGGGGGTAGTGTGGGAAAATAGTGTTTTTTATTTGTATTTTTTACAAGGTATATTAATAATTTATCGTAACAATGTATAGCAAAAACTGGTTCTTGCAAGCCATTTTGTAGTTGTAGGAAACTCAATTTAACTTTGCTCTTTTACATGTTTTTTCACAGAAAATTGCCAAGGCCAGTTTGCCAAGTCCCAACACATTATTATAATAGGCCTATCATTTGAACAGTTTGTAGTTCAAAACGAATATATTGATCATCCAACTATTTATCTATCGTCATACCATACCATCAGACATGAAAATAGTCCAAAATTTAGAGCTGAAGATCGAGATCCACTTCAGCACCTGTAAGAGTGGACAGCGCCTTCTGTGATAGGCGGCATGTATACATGACACAAAGCAAGATATCTAGGCATGACGAATATAAAAACTGTATGTTGCCAGGGTGGGCTTATTGTAAGCATATGGCCTGTACGTCAGGATCAATCTATTTAGTAAAAAATGGCACATGACTTGCAAACCTTCAAGGAACAATGTATATGCCTACTCAACATGTAATTTATTTCTGGTTACTGTGTTTGCAACATTATAGCCGTAAGTTGTCATGAATTAGAGAATTCATTTAGGCCTATATATAGGCTAATTGTGGTTATTAAGAATGTCGACAATGGCTTTCGTAAAGCACTCACATTAAATTAAAATTACACTAGCCTAATCAACAAGCAACCTATAGAAACGGTTATATTCTAAATGTGATGCAGGCTAGACCATTCGTCACATTAATTTAGGAATCAAATAAATAATTTGTGAAAGAATGGTAGAGGATGCATAGCCTGAGTTGGACGTTATACAGAGCCTCGCAAGAACTCATTCTTTCATTTCATTAAATAACGTAAATCACATCTACCTGAAGGAGCTAACTTTCTTGACTCCGTTTTTATTTATTTATTAATCTTGGCCTCCTGTTTTTAGTAATGTCTTTAGTACACCGGCTGAATATATTGTGCCACTTCTTATCTCGCAGCCTAGATTCATTTTGTTGAGTCGTATTATTTGAATCATCAAGAATGTGTTCATATTACTGAACATACACCTGCAGAATTTGGGGCAGATAAACAATAAGGATTTGAGCTAAAACCATGAGTGATTCAAACTTAGCATGATCGGTAAATAAAAATGCCACTCAGGTTGCAACCCCAAAAAATGTTGAAGCCATTCAATGTGATAGACGATACACAATCCATACATATCAATAAAAACACAACTGTTCATATCGGTAAGGTATACATGAATCAAATACTTTCATTTCACAGGCCCACTCATCTTCAGTCTCTTGGATTTAACCATGAATTGAGTCTACGTTGGACATGTTACCCTAAATGAACAATAGTTTGCTTAGCCTACAGTAAGTCACGTATATCCTTTCACCTATGGCGCATAGAGTCAGGCTTAATTCTGTACTTGAAACATCTCAAGCACGTGGTCTTAGCAATTAACCAGAAAACAATGAAAAATAGCATGTATAGTCCCTGTATTTGTAATACTAGAAATGCTTTGACCAAGGAAGGAAAATAATGTGTTTGTCGAGTAGGTCCATGATTCAAAGATCAAACGATTGGAAATATGTGAAATCATCAACAGTCTTTCTGCATGCTGAGTTGAATACAATACATGCATTAACCTATGGCACAGTGCATGCTAAAGCTGTTTCTCCGCAAATATATACATAATAGGCCTATATTCAATCGATCCAGAACCAGAATATCATTTTTCAATGAAAAATGCATTCACAAGCATTTAGAACATCAGTTTCTACACAAAATCTATAGCTTAGGCTACTTCATTGGACAGACAGTCAAGTTACACGATTTGGTTACTTGCAATACTTTTCTTAGACCGTATATATAGAAGGCTTAAGTAATTTTAAAAAGATAAAGCTTTGATTGTAGCTTGAACATAAAGATTAGAAATCCATTCCTAGAGTATGACCAATGGCAAGGGGGGACCATTCTGAAACCTTGTGAACCTTGAACCAGGCACCAGTGTTCCTGAAGCTACGAATTTGTTGATTATTCGTTTCTATGTAATACAATTCTTTGCAATTGACCTATAATTGGAAGGTAGATATTTTATCGAATATTTTAATTTGAAAAGGTCAGTTTTTTCAACAAATTCCATACAGTACGTTGAAGGCTTGATGAAACACTAGGCTGAAACATTAGCAGGGTGAGGAACTGTTCTAAAACGAATTACGATTTCATTATGACAATATACAACCCAGGCCTCTCTCACTCACACACATAGGCTACTGATACACAGACTCTCTTTCTCTCTCATGCACACACACACACACATATCATCGGCCTTTCATGCAGACGTTTCCAATTCGTAACGAAACTTTCTTTACTGTATTGATTGAATGTTACCATTATGGAACCATGGCAGGCCCTTACTTAAAGCCAGTACACATATGTCGCCAATTAGGCCTCTTTGCATTCACATTTATGAATGCATTAATTGCGCAATTAATTTGGCATTACGCATCACTTCATCATTTCCACTTCTACTTTGATGAGAGAAACCCCAACAGTCCCACATTCAATGATCTACAGGCTATAGCTTCCATCACTGGTGGCAACAAACGCTGCATGTCATCATCAGTTGACCTATACTAACAGAGTCTTATAGTGAAGTACTGTGTAAAACAAAAGTTAGTGTCGTTATACTGACGCGCTGGTAGGCCGAAACGTCTTCGACTCATGAAGTGTGCATTGACACTTTTAGTATGGATTAAAATAACAAATAATGTTTTCCCCCAGGTTGATAAACTGATGTGCCGGTTTTTGGTTTAAGATTGAGTACATGTGTGTGCCTGCATGTTGGGACTGAAATTAATTATACCCTTTCCAAACCGCGCAGTACAGAAAATTCTCAAATGTATTTTCTCCTCGCAGGAACAGAACTTCATGAACAACACTATGGTTAACTGTAAAATATTGACTTAAATACCACTGCATGTAGGCCTACTTGATGATTTTTTTAAGCTCATCTCGACAGACTTTGTTTTGCTTTTAGTCCACAACGTCTGCATCTCTCCAACATGACAATGTTATCTAATTAGCATATATGCAAATGCACTTTTAATTGCAGGCGTAATGACTCCATGCGAAGGAGATTTCTCCACGCGCCATTTTTTTCTGGTGTATAGGATACATTCTGAATAAACAACCTTGGATCATTTAAATCAGTAAGATATTCCGACACCTTACATCAAAAATATTGTTAGCTAAAGGAAGATTAAGTGAACTCATATTCCAACGCAAGTTGCCGTTACAACAGATTGTCCAAAATATTATGATCACACAATTTATCTTGTACGCCGTTGTCCACTTTTTCAAATGTTCAATCTTTGTAAGGTTAAAAGGATGAGTTGAGGTGCTAAGGTTAGTACAATATTAAATAATGTTTTAAGCTGTCCTTTGACTGCATGTCTATCTCAACTGTTATTCTCCAACGACTTTCTTTTTTTTTAAGGATGAAAAATGTGTTTTCCATATTTTTTATTCTGTTTTGTCGAAAAATGATTCTTAGCCTACTATACTTATTCTTACTCTACCCTGGTCCTTAGAACTTCTTCTTGGTTGATGGAGGATAGGGGGAAGGGATTGCCTGGTGTTGCTCGAGAAGGGTGTGTGCCAGCAACGAGCTCCCATAGAGTCTTGAAAATATGGGTAGATTTAGGGAGACAAAAGATCGTGAGCTTTGAGTTGCAGAGCACGTCTCACACTATGCTGCCAAGGCAAGGATGGCAATTTATTGAAGGCTGTTTAGAGAGAGAGCTGTAAATGGTTAGAACAACGTTAATGTTTTGGTAAGAGCTTACGGTACAGACAAATTACGATTATACAGAAGAGTAATGTTCAAAAACACATCATAGATTGGGATTTTTATTTGCAGGCAGCTATAGTCAGACAATCAAGCTCAAGATCATTACGGACGCACATACACACACACACACACTATCTCTCTCTTTATCTATATATCACACACTATCTAATTTACATCAAGGCTTATTATTTTAACCAACTTGTTCAATACGTTTTCACTAAGATTTTGGCAATACTGCAGATGGACCTGTGTGTGTCATCTCCTGCCGACATAATTGCTTACATAAATGTAAAAAAAAACGTTTTCCCTGTCTACATAAAATAATATGTCTAATAATCCAATAATAATATGTAAATGTCAAATACAGAAATGTTACCTGTAAAGCGCACTTTACAAGGTAGACCTACCTGTTGTCTGACAAGAGACGGGGCGCGCACGCACGCACTCTCTCTATCTCTCTCTCACACACACACACACACACGCACACACACACACACACATGCACCCTACTAACATTGCGAAGGACATCATCAAGAGAGGAAAACGTATAACACGGTCACATATAGCCAGACTTGTAAGAAGTGTAAAATGTCGTTGGTTTGGGGTTTAGCGTAACATCTGTATAACGTGTAAAAAATGATATGATTCGCTTTGAAATACGGGTGTAAGTGGGGAGGGGGGGGTCAACGATTAGGACAAGATAATATCCAAAAATATAAATTAGGCGAGGCGCTAAAGATCTACAACTACACAACTCTGATTATAAATGGTTTAATGGTGGCGTGGTGGTTTAAGATTCCTGCCACATGAGGCTGGGAGACATGCTATAGTCGCCTGATCCGTGGTAATGAACTTAGACATACCATCACAATACTAAACAGTCCCATGTCCACCTCGGTGTCCGGATTCCCATGCGGTCGATATGGGAAGGGGGGCGAACTCATTGTGTCCAGCCCTTAGCCCATTAGGCGCGACCACGTCTGCTTCCAAAGAACGGTTTGAGGCCTGCCCTTGGTAACCAGGCATGGTTGTGCTCTAGAGAGAGAGATAGAGCATACCAAGTTAAGCCCGGGAAAGAAACAGTTGCAGTATTTATACTTTAGTTTGATCTCTTGGAAAGGGTACACAATTTGGAGAGAAAGAAAGGGGGACCCCTGAACATTGCCAGGGAGAAACCAACAACTTCTAGGGCTGACAAAGTTGTCTCTTTGGCTGTCGTGCCTCCTATTGAACGCGTAATTTATTCAAAGGAGAATTTTATCCCCACGATCTGATTATTATGATAATCAAGCGACCTAGACCCCTTTCTTAGCTCTTGTCTAGGGGTCTGGACTCGGTGGTGACAGTAAAAGCTGATTTGCACGGTCTCACCCTGCGATCTAGTGGTCACATTCCACGACTCCTGTGTAGAAAAGGGCCAGACAAAAGAAAAAGTGAATGCAAGCACTTGATTCAGTCGTACAGTTAGCCCACATATGCTGAGGCCTTCATGTCAAACAAATACTGGTAAATTGACGAGATTACACAAAATTATTATAATAGCACCACATGTATGAGTTCCAGTTTGGAACAGGCAGCTTCCTGTGTTAGACTGTGGAATATTATATTTTTGATGCATTATATAAAATGAATACAAATAAATGGCTATATGCCAAAGGGAACGGTGGTGTCTGATTTTTTCAAGTCATTTTGATAACCAAAATAAGAAAGTTATTAACACGGATGTCATGCTTGAACAAACAGAGCATGGTAAAGGTTTGGGATAATTTATCGGTGTCCGTTTTCCTAATTTCAGAGGGTGGGACAAAGTAAAACTGCATTATGTCATAAGGGGAGGGTCTTAGTGATGGGAGCCTATATGATTTTGGCAGGCACGTTTAAATCCATACGCATCTTGTAGCTACAGGGAGCAGCAAGTGCGGGGGGCGGCGAGCAGCTCACTTTGCTCTCCGCGGGGGGAGGCGAACGCCAACTCTATGGGAAATAATCGCAATGACAAACAACAGGGGAACCCGGCTGCGAAAAGCTGAATGGATGTGGCCAGCCCGACGTCACGATGAGCCGCAGCCATGAAGCTCAAGACTAAGCGCGAGCCAAGCTACAAGCGCTCAGTTGTTCTACGTCTCTTGATTCCTTCGGTTGATTCTTGTGGAGAGCGTACACCACCATGGCTTGCAGACAACGGGGTGAGTAGCCTATATGCAAACATATAAAATTGTATTGGCTTGTGCGTAATGATCTGATCTTTAACCGAAGCCTATTTGTGATGGATGCCGAGGAAATTTCTTACAAAATAGAATACGCTTGCGAATGTTATCCTACTAGGTTCGGCAATGAGTACCTATGCCTCATGTAAAGCCAGGCACGATAACTAACGGGCATGCTGGTTAACTGAGTATTCGTGCTGTCCAAAGTAGAACCAAGGGTTATCGACTCACTGTCAAATCATTAGCCTACCATTCTTAAATATCGTATATGTCAATGAACTATTTTTATACATTTCAGAGAATATAATACGTACAAGAGGCAATAACATTACTGGAAGGTCAGACATTAAATCAAGGACCATATTCCATCTTGCTTTCTTTCACAAAATTGTGCCCCTTAGGACCTAATCGATTTAAATTTGATGTTGTGTAAACAGAAACTGAGATTGAGATTGAATTTAATCTGAATTATGGTTGTTTAACCTATGGTGCATCGTGAAGTGGACTAAGATTAGTACCATGTCCGTCACCTGGGAATGTTGCACTTATGCGTCACTCACAGAGACCCACAGTTGTAGTCTGTACCTGACAAACATAGGTTCATACGAATATTCATCTTTAAATGAATTACAAACTAGTATAGTATGTTTACAGAAACCTATAAGAGCCAGTTTCACTGTATTTCAGATACATGGTCTATTAGGCCAATAAAGCACAATTGAGGCCAAAAGTGGCCACGTAGGGACTATTCTACATAGCCAAGATCCACTTGCGATATGAGTTAAACGCACACGTAATAACGTAAGTAGACTGCAACAGTTGACAAATATACATTGTGTAGTGAAATAAAGAAGGCCAAATACCCGCTCTGCACGTGCGCACCAATAACAGAGGCCTTCAAGCACACGTGCGCGTATTCTATAGACTGTTTTAGACTTACGTCTCCTTGTGGCATAGATGATTCAAACATGAATATTGACAAATTCAATGGAGCATCTTTCATAAAGACGACTAATGTATCTGTTTGAATTTCACCAAAAGCTTGAAAGATGTTGCGACAACAAAAGGGGTTAGAAGTCTTTATAACATGTGTTTTATATGACCCGAATATTGACCAGTATGAAATGTAACAATGTTTTGTATTTTTCTGTCTGAAACTGAAATATGGTCCGGAGGTTGCTTTGTTAATGATAATCAGATTAACTATATTTTGTACATAGCCATTTTAAGTGGGTTTTTGGTGGAAAATGATTGCTACACACACAGACACACACACGTTCCTGGAAATGAAAACAGTGTGGCCACAATTTATTGATAGGTATTATCATACATATGTAGAATATTAGAGGCTATGCCATTCAAGTAATGACACGTTAGGCTATGCCTCTGTGCCACAGTAAACTTTGCCATAATTTTTCTAGAGGGTCTCTAGTGATTATTGAGGTATACTCAGATGAAATCATGTAATATTGGAGTTGCATTCTACAGAGAACTGGACTTTAAAATGTCCAGTTTTAGAGAGGATGAGGTGCTGGCTAAATGGTATTGAATCATGGTGTGTGGCATGTCATCATGGAAGGGCAGGTGCAGTTTATTAGCGTGCACTACTGCACATGCAATATTCTACATATACAGGCAATACTAGTTTAGTACGAAACTGTCCGCTTAACAAAGACTGACTGTTTGCCAATGTGCAGCAAATGATCCATGTTTGAAAAACAAATATTGTTGTCTTTTTCAGCATTCCCCAGAGACATTCAGAAGAATCAGACTTGGCATAGGTAATGTGAATTTCAATGCTATCCCTAGGCTATTTAAAATATTTCGAATTATTCAAACTGAAAGTCATAAACGAATTAGAAAACATGTTAGCTTTGGACAGTATTCTTTTGGTCAGTTTGGGAATAGTACCATAGCTGTAAAACAGTTCATACTTTGATAGCCTAATAAGTGTCAATGGACGTTTGGAAATCTGTTTTGTTATTCAGAGTAGAACATTTAAAGATTAGTTAGGTTAGCGATTAAATATCAATAGCAATCGATCCATAGGACTAAACTCCACAGTGGTCTAGCCTAATGGTTATTGCAGGTGCCCGTTTACCAGTGTGTAGCCTATAATGAGTGATGCAGTGAACCCATTACGACCAGTTGCATAGGCTACACTATTAACAGCAACTTCGCCAATTACATTTGGTCAATTTAGAAGTACTCAATAAGAGAGAGTTTGTTCATATCGTTGCTGGTGCATTAATCCGGGCAAGCCTGACAAAGGGGTTCTTGTATTCCAAAGGCACCAACAGACAAATCACACCACAACGACTCAAAAAACTATAAACGCAACGTATTGGCCATATAGGCTCTATCTGTTGGCCGATATTTTATTTCACCTGTTCCGCAATTATTGCCAATTTTAAGGACGTCATCTATGTCTCATCCAAAACCATGATAAGACTTGTTTTAGTGAAGGAAGTCCTTATTTAGGCATACCCTTTGACGATGACTTGGCCTGCACGATGCAGAGAAGATCGTAATTGAATTAGGTCTGTCATTGTTGCTGCAACACTTTGTTGCTGCGTCTGCATTTAGACTGGGAGGGGAATGGTACCTTTACGTGCTACGTAACGTTGCAACAATTGGAAGGTATTCCTCAAAAAGGTGATAACTTAAAAGTTGATAGTTATTTGTTGATAGCTAACATGAATGATTCAGATGTTTTCAAACTAAACAATCAAGAGTTTTTTTTCGTTTTAATAAGCTAAATATAAAATCAAAAGTGAATACATGTGGTTTACTGTATTATATTTCTTACAATAAGGCTCACCAATTGAACATGGACATGTGTTTTCTATACTTTTTTTAATAATCAAAAGCTGGGTGTTGTATATAAAAATTATATAGCCACAAATCACAGTTTCTATTGAAATAATACAAATAATAATAATTATTCATACAAATAGCCTTTCATTATCTGATACGTTTAATATATGTATATGTGTCTCAGACACACAAATAATACATGAATACACATTTCATACATTCACAAATATATAATAGAATATTATTAAATTCAGTTTGATTAAAATGTGTAATACATTTAAGATTAAGTATTGAAATCAAAGTAATGGTGTCTGCAAACTGTATTCAATCACACAATTTTTATAAAAGAAAAAATAAGAAATCGTAAATGAGGAGATTTTGATCCCACAAGTGATTAAGCATGCAATTAATTGCTGGATTCTCTGAAATAGAGCAGTATCAATAGAAATAAATGGTACAAAATTGAAATGTATACATATCCAGGCCATATTTATCTTCCTGTTACTTTTTCACGTATTTTAGTGTTTTTGTTTTGCTCAAAATATAAGCTATTTGCTTCTATGGCATTCTGTCATTCTTATGGTGTGTGAGTGAGTAAATGAGTGAGTGAGTGTTTGTGCATGCCTTTGAAAAGACAAGAACATGAAAAGACAGATCATTATCCGGTCTATACAAATACATTTACTGAGAGCCAAAGCTAGTCAAAATGTACATATCCATTCTGACAGATCAGGAGTTATAACAATGCCATTTTATTGGGATTTTGTCATTCAGCCGTTCTTGCTAAATCAAGAATTTTGTAAGACCACACTATAAATGAGAGGGCACGTGATGAAGGGTGATGATGTTCTCCCCCTTTCTCTCTCAATATCCTACGTAGAAGGAAATAAAACACTAGGGTCTCAGCATTTTCAAAGGCTTTTAATTATTCCATGTGCCATGTACCATTTTGTGCTGTAAGTGTGTGAATGCATATATGTGAGTGTCTCAGTCTGTACATATACAGTATGTATGTATTTATGTTCGTCTATAATGTGTGTGTGTGCAAAACGGTTGTGCCCTACTCTGCCCACAACATTGACCATATTACTTTATCTTAGAACCTCTGGTCCAACATAGATTGGAAAACATAATCGAAGACAAATTCCTATTTGTAGTGACATAGTAGAACAGTCAGGGTCTTTAATTTGAAAATACATTTTGGCCATAGCAGGGGGTCGTGTTTGAAGCCATCACCCTCCTATGGGGCAAGTCCTCTCAGGAGACATGCTCACCATAGGGGCAGGAGCAGAGGCAAAGAGGGGTGGTCTGGGAAGGTCGTTATTGTTGTAACCAGTTTGGACTAGTTTGGCAGCTTGTGGAACCAGCTTCTGTGTTTTGATCAAGCCTCATGCTGATTATTTGACTTTGAGGAATCAAGGCTTTGGTTTAACACATTACTGGCTAGGTGCCTAATCAAAGCTCTTTATAGATGGACAGCAACAAAAGATTGCTCGTGAAATGATAGTCAGGAGACAATTGGTAACAGTACTGTTTCCAGACTAAAATTTAATTTAATTTGAGCAACACATAAAGTGGACGAAACACAGTATGTTATTGATTAGCACGTTCAGTTTTAGACTAACAATTAAAGACATCGATAAGACCTGATCTTCCCAGAAACTGTTTAATGTGAACTCCCATGCATGTTAAACACCATAGAAGCACCATAACAACAGATAGAGAAAGCAGAATGGTGTTTTCCTACATTTAAACAAAGTTCTCTTTGATTATTAGGTCAAAATCTCACCAGAATGTGTCACCTGCGACTTGAGAGGACGGGTAGCCTTAGGGGTTGGTTGTTATCTTTGGTTATCTAGCTGTATGAGTGATGTACATTCTTCATAAAGCTAGATAACCGAAAGTAACAAGAATCCCATTACACTCCTGAAAGGCATGAAGACCCCCAGACACACCTCACCCCCATCCCCACTATATCCTACAATTCACAGCCACGCCAGAGAATGGCAGAATCACCAATAGGACATGAGAAGGAGAGAGTAAGGTAAGTCAATACAACCTCATCTGATTACATATGTGTGTGTGTATATGTGTGTGTGCCTGTGCGTACGCTCCAAAGACACCATACTTTTCATCGTCCTGGAATGTCTCTGCACAGTCACCCTGTATTGCAACGCCCATCGTTTTTTTCTCTCTCAAAAGACTGTGCATGGTTTAAATACACAGGAAAAAAGAAGTGTTATATTCCTCATACCTGCATCGCCAGTGGTGTTGGTCCATAGCAGACTGGTTGGTCCAACAGCATCACTTCTAATCTAGTAAGCCACTGATCCTACTGTGAGGGGCTGCATGCAGGGGCTTAGCCTCATACGACCCGGAGCTGTGGGCGTACCTCAAGAAGGCCCGCAAGTTGTTCCGAAAGTTAGTTTGTCGGTCGCTAACAAGTGAGCGGGTGTTGTACACGTCCCACAATAGTGTTCAGCTTAATTCAAGCTTAGGCTAAGCGTCCTAGGAATCTAGGGAAGTATGCACGGCGAACGGAATGTGTGACTGTTCCATCATCAAAGCTACATATGGCGCAATGAATTATACATATGTTCAGACTTGGATGGGATTGGGAAATTAACAATGCACTTTCCAAGATAATCCCAGGCCTCAACTTCCCTGCTGGCACTTAAGCGAAGGGACAAGGTTTGTTTAAGGCCAGTTTTGTTAAGTTAGCCGTGTTTGATTTATTGCCCCTCTCTCTGTTGCTTGGGGAGGTCTTTGATTTAGTTTTTTGGGGGCAGTGTTTGATTTGACTTGACAGTTTGGGTTTGGCGGTGAATGGGCCATGGTGAAGCCTCCATTGCGTGAGGTGCTACCATGTGGAAAGGCCTGATGGGATCTCGCTCAATGCCACTGTGTGCGACTCTGTGGGGGAGTGGTCTGAGGGCAATCAACCAAAAACTGCCCCCGTTGACAAGAGGCATGAGAGAGAGTAAGGGAACAATCTCTGGGGGTAAAGGTCCTGAGCCCATAGTGTGGAATAATTGGTCAATCATATCTTCACACCTCCAATCAGTCATCAGTGGCCATGATGTTGATTTCTTTTCTCCCTCTGTGAATGCGAGGAGGAGAATCATGTTGAGTAAGGCTTCTGTGGATATTTCTGTCTTAGGAAAAACACATGGGCTCTGCTTCACCATGTGAAGTGGAAATAAAAGACCAGAAGCTACCACCACACTGCTGCATTTCAAACAGTGGGCATAGGATTGGGGCTTTAATTCCAAGGCCATACCTGGAAACTTCTTTAAAATGTAAATCTGACTTCGATGTGGAAAACATTACTCTGGACATGTCATGGCTGCGGGACTGAACCAATCACAGTTGCAGCCCCAGTGAGTCCTGCTCTTACCCCGACGTGGTGCATTGCAGGTGCTGAATGTGACATTTGAGCCTGGGGGGCTCGCAAGCGACTGAGAGAAGTGCTGGCCTTGAAAGGAAGAGGCAAGTGAAGATGTCACCTCCTCCAGTGGCACACTGGCACCTGCTCTTTTGTCTGGGTCCATTGCTTGTCCCGTGGCAATTGCCACTGCTAAGGTGATTTTGTCCGGGGTGGCCTGTACCAGTACAGAAAGAAAGAACTAGGGAAAGGAGATGGGACACTTTTAGAGGAGAACAATGAATGTTAAACAGGGTGTCATCTTTTTTTCACGTTTGAAATGTAAAGGTGAGAAATTAGCTTCAATGAGTAAAGTAAAGTCTAAATGAAGGCTGGGACAGATGGTGCTTATATTCTGAGCAGCGCCCAGGGAGCCAATGATGATGATGCAACTGTTTTTTTTCTGACACTGTGTGTGTGTGGCATAGTTATATCACTAACACCCCACACTGGGAACCCTGGGAAAAAGACTAAAAATGATACAGAAAGTGTAGTTCCACACCACCTCCGGCTCTCTCTCCCTTCACCCTTAGTTTTATCTAGAATGGAGAGAGACAGCCGGAAGGCAGGAGGGCGATGGAGAAAGGAGAAGAGTTTAAGGATGCCACTGGGAAGGAAGGAAGGGATGAAGCAATGGGTTTTTCTTGACTTTCATGCATTAGGCAAACCGATTTAGAGTCCAAGTGTCAAGTATAAAAGAAGCAGACCCCTCCCAAACCAGTAGACTTTACAGTCAATAGAGCTAGTCCACTTGTCAGAAAGGGACAATGGCTTCCTTTACCGTCCTTTCAATACCACCGCAGCCAGACGGCTTTTTGAAAAAAGGCACAGTGATTCTTTCCCCCCCCTTCTCTTGATGGAACATGCCAAAATAGCTCAGAAAATGGTGTCCCTGTTAGGCTGAGACAGAGGAACATGTCCTGTGTTCCCTTACCTCCCCTCTCGCTCTCAAAGCCATGAATGTAGCTTCAGTCAGATGCAGAAGTCAATGGGCCCACACCCAGAAAGGAATAAATTAAGTTGGGTGACTTAGCAGTAACAGGTGTACTTTGATTTTGTTCAGACCACGTCCCTGGTCCCTGGTGTTGGATGCTCTAACATGTCTCCTTCCCTGGCGGTTTGGAGGAGTATGTTTTGATAAAGAAGGAATTTGTTTGCCAGTAGAGAACACTTAAGGTATTCTTACAGGAAGTGTGTGGGGGACTAGTTTGGACTATTAGTTTCTACTAGATTTCCAGATCTTTTTTATTTAACACACTTTTAACACACTTTTATGGCATCTGTATGTTGGTGTCTGTAGAGATGTCCTTCTATACTCACCCAAGGGAACTATAAACCATACAGACATAAAATAATGCCACATAAAAATCATTGCAACATTAGAATGTTATTTAAACATTTGTTGGCCCATTTCTTGAAGTGAAGTCTTGCCAACATGCTTCAATACCCTCAATGGTTAGGAAATCAGTCAAGCGGCAAAATAAAAAACAGAAACATTTGCAAATGTTGCGGAAGTATTTAGCACTCTTGTTCCTGTGGTAAACTTTAAAACACCAAAGAAAAGCCCATTGGGGTGAAATGACTTGGCAAAGCATCGAGTGAAGGGTTGTCCAAACTGAAACTGGTCCTACCTTCCTTGTGTTCCTCTCTCGCACACACACCTACTAGTCCACAGTAAGCACACAATTTCATTGTTGGCTCTACTGTTAATATCAGAGGCTTTACAATGTACCCCTTTCACTATATTTGCATAAGGCACTTTTCCAACAAGGACCTAGAGAGGGCTTGAAAGCCTTCCCAGTTTAGTGCCAATGGCCAAAAAAATGTCAAGTGCCAATTAGGAGAGGTAGGAGAGGCAAGCCCACTATTGAACAGAGGCACCCCATTCCGTCTAGTCCTGCCCCTGCCTTCCTCACACCCAACTCTCTCACACTCCAAGGCCTCTTGCCTTCACCCCTGCTCTTTCTCCCATATTCCAGACTCCAAAATAGGCCTTCTACTTCTGGCACCCTGAGACAAAAGCTCGTCTCGCTCTTCTGCCGCCTAATGGTGGATCTGTTCTTCTGGTCAGAGTATTAGCGAAATCAGACTGCATGGCCTCATTCCCCCTTTTGGTCAGCTTTCTTTGTTGGTTTGGTTCTTTGAATAGCTAGTGTTCAGTAATTGTTCTACTGAATATGTTTGAGAGATACAGGCTAAGGACATCTGGTAGTTCACCCTGTAGTTAGCATTAAGGCTAGCTACGTTCAGCAGCTCCTTCGACTTTATAGCTCCCTGTTAGGCTGTTTGTCTGTGCTGAGAAGTGTGGGAGACGTTTAACAATAAGATTGGCTTTTTTTTGGTGAAGATGAGCTTTCCTTCTGGTCATAAGCAAGATGAAAATAGAAAATAGTACAATGCTATGCCAATAATAGCATAGTTCCTCCCGGTTCCAAATATTTGAATACTCTAAACCCACGCTTAACTGTATATTGTTGTTTATGATACATTGACTGTAAGTCAGATCCATTTGAAACGACAAAAATTAAGTATGCTGCAAAAATGGTCCAAAAATAAGATGACAAAATCATAAAAAGGTTATCGTGTTTGTTCAATCAGGACCATGGTTGTTACTCCACACAACATTTACCTTACTTACTGCCTCCTGCCACTCAAAAGGATTTCTCCCTCGTTCTCTTTCTCTTTCATTCTTCATTCAATCTCTGTGTCGAGTTTTTTTTCCCAGCCTTGATTCTCAGATGGTTGGATCTGATTTGCATGCATTTGCATAATGAAAGTCATTTGCATGCTCAGGGGCAGACTGTACCATGAGAACAGACATGAAAATGTGTGTGTGTTTGTGTGTGTGTGTGTGTGTGTGGTGGGGGGGAGTGGGAGCTTTTGTATATCAGTGCACATATCCTTGTATGAACTGTGTGCATTAGCTGGTTAAAACATTAACTAAAACTCGTCCTTTATTTCCCCCCAACTCTTATTTTCTACGCAGGCTATACCACCAACACACAACTAAGAAAGACGGCGCAAAACGAGACTGAGAAACAGAGAGGAGGAGGGGTTGCTGTTGATTCTGCCCTCCCTCTCTTCGCCCTCCTCTGCGTCGCCTCTCCCCTCCTCCTCCCTTCCCTTCCTCCCCCTGCTCCATCCTCAGCTGCCTGCCCTCTACTCCTGTAGTGTGAGATGCAGCCCGCGCCACCATCTTAGAAAACTACGCTGGCATGAAATGGAAGTAGAGACCAAAAGCAGGTAACAACAGCACTGCTCCCGACCACCATGCCACGTTGTGCCTCGATAACACCACCACAACCAACCCATCCTCCATCCCCCTCACTAGCCCCCCCCACCCCCCACTCTCTGCTAGCCTAGCCTCAGATTTAATCACCTCAGATGTGTTTGTTAATTGCAGAAATCACGAGACACACTGATAGGGAGGCGGGGGGGATGGGGGAGGTGTTTTGTTTGCGTGTGTGTATGTGCTCGCATTAAATCACTCCCTGTTCTCAATGCCGCTCTCAGGAGGCATTCAGTGGGCATCTGCGCTCCGGAGCTCCTTCCCCTTTGGGAATTCCTGTGCCATCCTCACACACATGGCCTGACATGGCGGCGGCTGCCATTTTGGGGAAGCTACACACTTTCATATTTCCACGTTTAGGGAAATATAGTATCGGACAGCACATTTCATTAAAGCCAGAAACGTTGTTAAATGATGTTAAATCCTTTTAGAATAGCAATCATATCACTATCGTCATGTTAGTACACCTTTTAAATAGATTTATTTAAATCTTGTTTTACTGTCTTTGTTTACTATGCTCTACTGTACTCCTTGACATGTTGGACACAACTCAAAACGCTTCAAGGGGAGAGGGACTGGGATGAGAGAGAGAGAGAGGTGGCAAGGGGGAGAAACAGAGAGAGCAATGAAGAGTGTGATCTTAGCAAGGTTTCAATAGTGAGAGAGAGGACTCTTTGTTTCGTTTTTTCTTGCGGGTGAGTTTTTGAGAGAGCCGGTGCCGAGACAGGTCGAGGATTGTTCTCTCTAAGCAAGCTTGTTGTAGTGCTCCATTATTCCAACCAGGGAGCTCCAAGTTTGAAAACCGCTTAACCAAAACACCAATTAGTATCGGCTGGGCCCGATTAACTTAGGCAGCCGGTAAACAATGCGTGCTATTGTCCTCGCCACACGGAGAGACCTCCCTTTGTTTGTGTCTACATACTGGGGGTCGAAGACAATGCTTCTGCTAACTAACTGCAGGGTGCCAGTGCGTGGCTAATGGGTATAGGCTAGTGAGTTCCCCCCCCCCTCAATTAAGCCAGAAGAAGACTGGAGTGCAAAGCAAGGTGCATTGCCACATGAGGTCACAAGGTCACATGAACGTAAAAAAGGGAAGTAAAAATAAAGTATGGCAAATGAGACAACACTACCAGTTGGGCCAAAATCATCCTCATTTATTGATAACATTGCAACAATTAAGTGTTAACACCTATGGATCTAACCATTTTTAAGTTATGTTAAATGGATCACATTTGCAGAGTTGCAATCTTAAGACACAGCCTTCACATTCAAAAAGGATAATTTCCTCTCATTAGAATTACCGTGGCAACAGTGTCAAACGCGAAACCCACTAATCACGGGCAGCCTCTGTAAACAGGTGGTAGACTGAGGCAGGGGCCGTTCTCAATTTACTGTGTTAATTATGCAGAGCCCAAAACAATACAAACAGTAGACAGTGGAGTGGCTGGCGTTGGGTAACGAGATGATGAGGTGCCTAGGAGGCCTGGGAGCCAGTCGAGGCTCCAGCCCAGGCAAGGGGGGTGGGAGGTAGGGCACAGCCAACAGCTTGTGTCTGGGTGTGTGTATGTGTGTGTCTGTGTGTGGGGGTCTAGGGCTTGGGCAGGAGAAGGGAGGGGGCAGACACTGTCCCGTCTGTACAGCCCTCCCCCCCCCCTGCCTAGACTGGGTGGGATGGGGAGGCAGCTGGGGCACCCTCCCCCATAGCTCTGGTGAGAGCACCAGTCTTGGGAACCTCTATGGCAGGGGTCCCCACAAACACTGGCACGTAGGGGCCCCCTTAAAGTCTGGCTGTGTCTGTGGCTGCCCCCTTCAACATCCCACCCCTCCCTTCTGTCTCTCCACACACACCAGCTCCACCCCCTCCCTTCCCAATGTGATGCTGAGGGCCTGGGAAGAACTTCAAGTTCACGGCCAGACCTCCTATTGAGCTGACAGGCTGACTGTTTGCTCAGTTCGGCTCCCTATTCAGAGCGGAGCTGGAGAGGGGAGTTTTAGAGAGGAGGGGGTGTTGGTTCAGGACACCATAGCACTGGGATGACTATTCATTCAGAGCAAGAGACAAGTGAAGAGAGGGAGGGAGAGAGACAGAATGAGGCAACGCTAAAGAGGTGTGTGTGTGTGTGTGTGTGTGGTGGTGGTGGTGGGGGTGGGGGTGAAGAGGGGTGCATAAATAAAAGTTGAGTAATCCAGGGACAAAGTTTGCTCTGAGCAGTGTGTGCCCCCTCTCACACTCTCTTAGACTCTTAATTACCAGCATGCTCCACTCCTCTCTCTCCATCTTCTCTTCCTCTTTCACCCTCATCCACACTACACACACACTGCACGCACACCACGCGCACACACACACCTCACAATCACTCTCTTAATGCTTTGGATCCTAGTTTTATTACGCCACATGCTGAGGCTGTAAATTCACCATTTACAAGCTCATTCACTGTTAGCCACTTAACAAAAAACAAAGCAGTGATGCCCAATAACTCAAATCAACATAAACGCTGTAAACCACTTTTGTGCCACAACTTCCGTCTCATTTTACATGAGTTAACCACCACCCACGGTCTTGCGGCACTGTTATTGTTAGACATTTTGCCATTGACGTGAGCACATCACATTATTTTAGCCGGGCAGGTTAGCGTGAAGTTAGAAACCCAGACAGCGGTACAACATCAGGGCCCGGTTCACTGTGTACTCCATGACCCGAGGTAATATTTTAAGTTGCTTGTCTGAGCTGATGGAAAAGAAAAAGGCTTCCCTAGCTCTCTGATGTGGCTCTCAGCTCCCCCAGCTTAGGGCGTGTCACATGCTTCCTCTTTGCATTAGGAGCTGTGGCGTACCAGGCTCTTGGTTGGGCCTTTCAACTAAGCCCCCCAATCCCCTTGGCTGGCACCTTGAGCCCACCACATCGGGCCTAGGCTCACCTCTGCTACACCCTGATCAGACGCACCTGAACATTAGGCCTTTAAGGCTGAACAGTTTATTTGTCTTGGCTACTACATTTGTATTGTATTTTCTCTATATATATATTATACTGTAACCAGACCTTCTATGACAAAAAATATCGGAACATTTGCGAGTGTGTTCTAAAAGAATATTTCTTCCTTGTTTCCCCTTCAGGCAAGTGATAGTGCTAAACATCAGAAGAAGACCTTACAACAAGGGAGAGGCCACGGATGCTCAGAGAGCGGAGAGGTCCTCACACCACACACGTACTGTTCACCATGGAGAAGAACCGCAACTGTTGCCGCATCATTCGAGCATCAGAGCGCTTCATGTTTAATCCTTCACCGCTGGTGTGTGGTTTGATCTTTGGTGACCCGGGTCGTGGTATTTCTTTGAGGGCCAGTGTGGACCCGTCTTGGTGGGGCTTTCTGGTATTGGCATGAAGATTTCCAGAAACAGGATGAGCAGTGAAACAGCAGAAATATTTTCAAAAAGAGAAAGAAATAACAAGAAGTATGTGCTCTGTGCCAATCAACCATCAGTCCTGTGGACCAATTTGATATTGCTCTGTCTTGAACGATTCTTATAGAAGCACTACTTCATTAACATAAATCATTATTGTAAATACGTCAAATGTACAGTTCATACTAATTGTTCTTAGAATCCAGTTGTCCAAACAGCTATTAAAGTGTCTCAAATAACATAGGTCAACATATGACGTGCAATAATGAGATACTGTAAGCTGTGTATCCCAGATTTTAGTTTTGTTTGTTTACCTTTTTTTGATACCTACGTAGTTGCTAGGACCAATAGACTTTGAATGTGAGACCCACGGCAGCAGTGAAGAATACTGCACTGTGATTGGATGGCTCTGTGTGTCCCCTGACACACTGGTGAAGGAGTGAGCTGTCGTCTTTATACTCTATGCAACTCTTTTTGGCCTGCAGCATGATTGTTTTGGTTTAACCCCTCCTTGGTTGATGTTTTAGGCTACTGTTTCATCTTATAATTATGGTTTGTTCACCCAGTTTGGCTCCCCCCATCTGTTTTGGGTCAACACATGACTTTTACGGGTTTGATGACCTGACATATGTTTGCCAAACTCACCATAGAAACTACAGTATAGGATGTGTGTGCGTGTGTGTGTGTGTGTGTGTGTGTGTGTGTGTGCGTGCGTGTGTGTGTGTGTGTGTGTGTGTGTGTGTGTGTGTGTGTGTGTGTGTGTGTGTGTGTGTGTGTGTGAGAGAGAGACAGAGAGAGAGAGACTTCTGCATGAATTGCACTTAGATGTAACACAGTTTAGTATTTTTGCTTGAAAACCAGTCTACTAGTCTAATCAGGGTGGTAGGAATTTAACATCCAGTAGTTTGGATGTTAGAACTGTTCCTGATTGGCTGAGAGGGTTGGGACTCAGCTTAGTCCAGGACTTCATAGATAGCACCCTGTACCACTAAAACCTCCCATGAAGGCTTTGAACAGAGAAGCCTGGGCTAACTAGCCAACATAATACCAGATACTTAAGAGTAAGACATGATAAATACAGGAAATTCAGACTTTAATTTCCCATCCCATCCTACACACACACACGTAAATGTAATAATGCAAACACTATCACAGCCTAATTCATTCTATATTAATTTTGGGAAGTGGCAATTTTTTATTACAATTGATAATCTATGCAAATCTTTTACATATTATTTTGAATAGTCTTATATAGAGCTTGTGCAATTGATTGAAATGAGATCTCAACCTAATTTTTTGAAAATGTATTCTTTTGATAATCAAGCACATCCTAGTGTTCTACTGAATTACATATTTGCCTGGCTAAACTTGAAATTGTGTGTTTTAATCTCTAATAAAAAAGTCAATGTTCTGAGAAAGTAGAAATCAGTCCAGTGGCATAAAAATCACAAATTGTGGTCTCCTAAAAATGGGACTCTTAAGAATGGTTGCACTAATTGTTTTGTAATTGTAATTTTTTTATTTTATTGAGTTTGCTCTGTTTGTTGTTTGTTTTTGTTTAATCAACTCGTCATGTTTTGTGTTATACAATCAGTTTATATAATGATAGATTGCACTGTATAAATGTTCACCGCTTGTGCCTTCGTATAAAAAAACTGTGTCCTGCCATGGATTATAAATAAAGGTTTACATTGAAAACAATGAAAAACACTGTTTTATCCATTTCTGTTCAATTACTCAGATAACAGATGATAAGAAACAGTCAACTGTGTGGTTGAACAACAGAGACTTGATAGGGCAATACCCACATAGCATACAGTCTATTCAAATAGTATAAAAGGACAAAGGCCTAGTTTTTCATGTCCATGGGCACTTTCTTTGCGACCTATTGTTTCTTGGGGGACATTTTTCCGAATGAGTCGATTGCACTCTCAGGAACCAAAGAAGATGTCCTCCCACCCACACGCCACACATGCAGAACATACAAATTAGTACTGTATGAAAACTAACAACAAAGTGCACAAAAGCATTTCCATAATGGATTAATATTATCTCTGTAAAACATTCAATGTTCAGAGTGTTGTGGAGGAGTTCCTCTGTGTGATTTGATGTCTGAGATCACATTTGACAAACGTGACAACAGCAACACCATATGGGCCCTCACAATTCACTTGCATTGTCATGTAAAAAAGGGAAACCCCACTGTAAAGCAAATGTAAGCCTTACAGTATGGATTGGTCACATCAACGTAGAGGTAACATGCTTCAAGAGCACAACAACAAGGCTTTTGATCACCACGCTGCATCGTGTTTGCGATTTACAAGCCGCTCGACTGTTGTTTATAGCTGAGGCTCGCGCAAAATTGCCGTGGGTTCAAATAAACACCCGCTTCGTGCTAATATTATGGTGGCCTTATTAACTGAGCCAGGTTGTAATGACATTATGTTCAGAGTGTTAACATTCAGAGTGCACTTGCTAGTCTTTTGTGACATCGCCCCTCGTTCTCCCAGTTTCTTGGCCACATTATGGTCCTCATAATCTGATTCACAGTTTTTGTCATGCTGCCAGGAGACAAGTGGTATTAGCCTAGCGCCACGGCGTAATGGACTGAGCGTGGATGTGAGGCACATTGGAGCCATGCTCTACAGGGCTTCTCTTGTCAAAGGCATGTTGGGCTGCAGTCTGAGGTTGTAGCATGGAGGGATTGTTGGCGTTTGAGGCGTCCTTTCGTTCTCAAATAAGAATCCTCAGGAGTATTTCACTTTCCTGGCAGCCCTAAAGATTTCTTTGTCTTTGAGCTTGGGAGAGGAATGACGCAAAATGGATACGTGACTACTTCCGCGATGCCATTTCGGATAAGGGGTTGTTCTCAGACATTTATAGGCAGGGGACATCTTTGGAATAAGCACACAGTAATCGATCTAATAAGTGTGAGGTTGAACAATATCAATTCATGTCAAACATGATGGCACCACAATTCGAACAACATGCCCATGCTTACAATCGACGGTTCACATTTTGAGGCCATAGCGTTTGATAGACAAGGGCACATGTGTTAGTGGCCGGGGGGTCTGGGTGACTGGGTCCAATGGAAAATGGCGGGTTTTGGTGGTTGTCCAAGGGCCAAGAACTCAGTTGCTGCTCCTTTCACAGGTTCCTCGGCATCATCATTAGCATGCAGGAATGTGCCCCTAGGAGTCCATTATGTATGATTTTGGAGCGAAACACGTTCTCGGCCAGTTGCTAGGACAGAGGATGTGTGTCTTTAGTTCGAACTGTGACCACCGCCAAGAATAAGAAGCCTTTTGTTGAAATCATACACCTTTGTTTACTGTTCTTGTGACCGTTGCAATCGCTCACAACGTTGCTATTCCATGCACTAGGCAAAAAGAAAATGGCTGCATATGCTGTGACATACCCTTTCGTTTTTGTATAACAAAGACTTAAACCAAGTAACGCGGAGGAATACAAAATTCCTAAATAGCGGGACAGAAAAATATGCTACGGTAAGCTATGCTGCCCTAAGCGGAGGGTAAGTGAAAGTTATGATGTTTTGAGACTTTACACTTCACCACATCTCTGCCACAGATAGCATGAAGAAATGCTTATAAAATCACAAATCTTACAGGTGAATTATACCACTTCAACAACAAATACCACTTTCTCTGCTAAAATTATAAAATGGTAGATAACATTAAATGTCTTCAACAGAAACTTTTTCAGCTCTTGAATGTGTAATATTGATATAATACATCTGTGCTGGTACCTGATCCTTAGAGTTCTATTACACATTGTAGTTCTTGAAATATAATCCACTAACCCTATAAGTACTCATACTTATCAATAATGCTCTTTCTGTATCTTCCTGCATACTATCATGGAATGTCAAGCAGTCTGGCCTTGGCCATTGACTGAAGTGCTAAGCAATGTGAGTAACGTCTTCCTTTTCATACCCCCACCAACACCCCTGCATCCTCCTCAACCGCCAAAACGTCCCCACAAACTTTACGGTGATGTCATTTATATGCAAACGAGGCATGCTTTCATTTGGTGAATGAGTGAGTATGTCTGTGTTTGTGTGTGTGGGCGTGTGTGTACGCGTGGGTGAGTATATGTGCGCATGCATATGTTACTCAAGTGGTTGATTCCATTACTTAAAGGACCATTACACTTGCCTGTCACCATCCAAAAGACTTTGGAAAAAATTACCTGGTTAAATCATCCACTGCCTATTCTTTATGTAAACTCCTGACTCAACTTCTCTGCTTCCTCTCCATTAACTTCTGTGGCAAAACAATAACTTGCTTGGTCACATCCTTTCAGCATTAACAGATTTCAAGGACAAAGACGAAAGCTTTAAACATTGACAAACAAGTTATCACATCAATTCCCACATCAGTTCACTTCTTCTCAGGACGGACAGCCGACACAGTGTGAGATGTGTTGTGGGGCCAAACACATTAGACAAACAAACAACATGACCGTGGTGATGTTAAATGTGATTGAACCACCTTGTAAAAAAGAAGCCTTCCGGGCCATGTTTAAAGAACCCAATTTAATGATGCAGGTGACGCAATATTCAAGTGTCAACCAAGGTTTGCCAAACGAAAGAGATTACTGCTGGTGAGATCCAGGTTTCTTTTGCCTTAATGATTGATAATGATATATCATTACCTCTCATCGTGTCTAGTTTCCCCATACTATTTAGTGAACAGTCACCCCATTTGATCTCCTATCAAAATCACTGGAAATTCATAAACAAGGATGCAAGTAAAATTCAGCATGAATTTCAGACAAATGTATTTGGATTTTTACTTTATATAAATCCAAATTGATCACAAGGACGGAAGCATATTAGAACTTTTAGATAGACTCTGGGCCTTTGAGAAGTGTGTCTGGTGTCGCTTATCTAGAGAAGGCAGAAAGCTATCGGAGCCTCTTCTATAACGTAACAAAGAAATAAATCTGGGATCCAGTGTGTGGGAATGAAACCGCTAGGTCAGATTAGCATTCTGGGAAAACAAAATTCCCTACAGGGGTGTTTCGTCTGGGACCAGACGGGTGTACCCTGAAATCAGAAGAGGAGGGGAACGGCTAAAGCCGGTCTCACTCATGGGGAGACAAGGATGGAGGAGAGAGGGACCGGGTGAAGAGGTGGGGGTGTGTGAGAGAGGGGCGCGAAGAGTTAATGCCGACAGCTCAACAAAGGCTGCCACCCTCATCGGGGCACGGAAGAGCACGGGAAAAGAGCTAAGGTCAAGGGGACCTTAGGGGGTTCAAGTTCAAGGCGACAGTCACTGTCTCTACTTTAACAACCGCACCACACCCTTTCAGAGACCGCATTTCCATATGCAAACCCCCCCCTACTCCATTCTTACTGTTCCCAACATTAAGTCTGTGAAAAAACACTTTCCGTTGTGTTACTTCTGCTCCATTGGCAAAATAAACCCAAAGGTGAAATAGTTGAGTGGTTTGAGATTCATCTGGCTGATACTTAAAAAAAATGGTTGAGATTTTGAATTTGTTGTCTCTTCCCTGGGAAAATGGATCTTTGGTTATAATATGATTCTAGTAAGTGTGATAGGTTATCAATTGGAAAGAATGTCAATGTAATGCAATATACACATTTTTGAATAAAATGCTGTCATACCTTAACACTCTAATTGTATGATGCATAACCTGGTCCTGCTGGCAAACAATATTATTTTAGTCAGAAAATTTACTTTTGAAAAGGTTATGGAAACAAGTATCAGTAAACCAATCAACACATTGTATGCAACTTTATATCAATTCATAACATTGAATTGTCAATATATACACAGTACGACTGTATGAGGCTGATTTAAAAATCGAAACACCAACTCAGGCAGAGCCAGGAAACAGTTTCTCAGAAACAATCCCTCCATATGTGTTAGTGTATAGAGCATATTTACAGATATTTACAGACTTTTTAAATTTTTTTTTACAAAAATATCCATCTGTGACATTTGGCTCCTGCAACATCAACATGAGCTTTGTTGTACCTCAAGAAAAAGACAGTATTTTGAATGGCCCTCAAGGAGGATCCATGAACGCTGTATGACGTTTATATCAACACTGACTGATGTTGACCACCGTGTGGAGGTTCAAGTCCATTGAATGGACCGTGACCCCACAAGTGCTTTCATACAGGGTCACCTCCATTGAGGAAGGGCATATGTTTGTTTGCTGGTGACCAGACAGAGGTTAGGGGGCTTGTAGCCCTTCACTACTTCATAAAAACAGAACATCATCACTGTCCCTCTCGTCACCTCTCCAACCACACCACAATGGAAGGTCAACGGAGTGGAACTCATCTTGCCCTCTTCTTTGTGCGCCCTAAACGGCCCATTCAAGCCGCAAGGTGTCCGCAAGCTAACGCCCTGACTCACTGGCCACACGGTAACCAATCACTGCTTGCTGGATGTGACCCAGTTGCCCCTGCATCATTGATGAGTTCTGATCGGTCTCAAGGGAACAAAATAAGTGGGGTGAATTTGGAGATAATGTGACAATATGAGCTGCCGACAACACACAATGCTCAGACATGTAACGCTGTGGGTGTTATGTATTTAAAATGGTATTATGTGCTAGCCATATAGATCATAACAAAAGTGTAAGAAGACACGGTATTGAGTTAATGTTGAGTAGATGTTGTAAAGGGCTGAATGCTGTGTTGCCAAAAAAAGAGCAATGTTAACATTCACTTACCCCTGGTAAACCAAACCTCCCTCATACCAAGTTTCACTTGTGTGATTACTAAACCATTATAAAGTGTGACTACGTAGCAGTTCCTTTGTAGCTACAATCTTGTGTATTGCAATGTTCAATGTTGGTATTGTGAAGTAGTTACTGTACATGGTAGTTAACACAATCTTAATGTAAAGTGTTGCCACAAAAATGTGTCTTCTAAATACATGTGTGTCATACTACACATGAGTGGTTAGTGGACAAGGCATATTTATGGTTTAAAACCCCCCTCTTATTATGGGTTGCCAGTGAAAAATGTATTAAAAAGAGTGGGTAAACACACACACACCACACACACACACACATACTCTTACACACACAGACATTTTCCATGGATGTCAGAATACACACACACACATTTACACAAACAAACACGTACACATGCAAAGGACAGAGAGGAATCCATTGTGTGCATTAAGGAATGACTGACAGACACAGTCCATTCCTCTTTATTTTCTCCTCTGAACACTCTTCTAATTCCCCCGTCAGTCAGTGAACATTGGATCTATTTTATTTACTTGCGCATAAACACAAATCTGTCACACAGTGTATGCCGTTAAGGTCTTTGGCCACAATTACATCCTTCTATGCCTCTTGTGTGCCTTGGTTTTGATAGAGTAGCTTGTGGTCTGTTCTCTAAGCCAATGGGGTGGATGTGTATTGCTGCTTCACCCATAACAGTAATCCAGCAGTTCTCACATCTCCGCAAATTAATTTAGCGAATGTGTGCGTGTGCACGTGTTTTTGTGTGTATCCGCATTGTACTGCAACCTCTCAGTGTGTCACTGCCCGATGCTGTACCATCTCGCACACATGTGCACCGAGCCAGTTGCCAAGGCAACCAGGAGCTAGCATGAAAGCTGTTAGGAGAGGTGGAGCATGGCACCAGTCCTACAAGCAACTGCCAGCGTGTGTGGGTTTGTGTGTACATGAGACATGCTACGTGAGCATGCAAAACCACAGTGTGTATGGCATTACATAAGTGTGCATTCTCCACCACTCTCTAAGCACTGCAGTCTCGTGTCTCTGAGACTGTGGCCATGTTTGTTTTAGTTTTTTGAGTGTGTGTGTGTCTATGGGCGTGGAGGTAGTTGAGTAGTTTTGATCCCCTTAGGTAACTTGTCTTTTGTCTTTTAACGCCGACACACACTTGCCCCTCCCTACCTTGCCCATTCAGGTCCCTCCACACGGGCTCTCGCTCCAGTGATGAGTGACGGGACAACACACAGCTGAGTCTGTCCACAACCACCCCAGAGGGAGACAGAGATAACGAGAGAGGAGAATGTGTGGATGTGTGCCACTCAAGGAGAGAGGTCATGAAGTACTGGAGGGGTGGGGGGAGGGGGGGTTACTACCTGCATGCACATCAAAAACCTCAAAAACATCTCCCTTTCTCCATCTAATTTTTCCTTACCTGTTTAAAAGCAATAGCTGCTCTCTCACTGAGGTCAGCATTTCCCTCTATTTCAGTTTAACTACGTATGGGATCATAGAGAGGCTAAGAACACTATTTTAATATCTTGAAAGTTTTATGTTCCTACTCCTTCCTAAATCTTAAGGAAGAATACTTTGTATGCACCGTGTCTGTGATATAAGAAGATATACTGTAGATGACACACCTATCTAAGGTACCAGCTCACAGGTTCACATTTACAGGAACAATGTGACACTTCATGCAGTGAAGTCACCTCTGGTGTGAACCCACAATTAAACAGATCCAAATGGTGTCTCTGCTATGTACAGCTTTCAAAAGGTAAGGGAACAGGATGGGATTGAGTTGGAACTGATTGAGGATTACATATCAATAATTTTCTTGAAAATCTCCAAACTATTACACGTTGTTTAGGAAAAGACAATAAACAAACTGATCTTGTATCATCCTGCAAGTCATGGAATATCAAGTGAGCTTCGTTCCTCTACTAAAACATTGCTGACATGACAAGTCGAGGCCTAAAAAGGCCCAATGAAGAAAGCGGGACTAATGAGTGGGTGGACAAGAGATTGGTAGAGGCGGCTTTTTCCTTAAGTGCAGGGTTAGAGTCAAGTCTTGACAGCAACCTTTTTACTTAGGCCAGATATGGCTGTGTCAATGCAGTACTTTGTGGGACCAGTACTAATTCCAATTATTGTTAATGAAAATTATATATAATATGACACTGGACGAACAATACTGTTCACATTGAGTGCAGTCCCTTGCTGTAAGCGAGACTCTTTCAATGAAGTTGTTCGTTTAAATATCATCAGATCGACAAATATAGTACCAAAGTTGACATTTACTGTATGCAGTACAAAGCATGCACAATGATCCAAAAACATAAAGGAAAATTACTTTCAGTCAATATTTTCTAGAACATTGGCTACATTCAGTACAATATTGAAATGAGGTTGAATGTGCAACTCCATAACGAGTGACTAAACATCTATCAAGACACAGAAGAAAAACATTTTTCACAGACTGAAAAATGAAAGCCTCAGAGATGATCAAGTATCAGTCTTTGGCAATAAATAAATAAATAAATGCAACTCAATGCCTGTTTGGTAATTAGGGTCTATTGCTTTAAAATGAGCCCTTGATGGTTTGTATCTATAGCATGATACAATGAACAATGCTATACTGTTACCAATACTCCCTTCATCTTGAAAGCAGAGGCATTGATTGCCATATGGTAACACCGGGAAACAAAAAAAATTGCGGGCTTTGATGAAATTTCAAACACTGGATTCCTGGGGAACAGAAGCAGGGGGGAAACAACGCTCAAATCACCCCAAGTAACATGATGCATGTGTTTGTTTCAGAGGATAACCCCTGAAAACACTAAGAAGAAGACAAACACGCACATCACATCTGCTGCTTGACGGTAAACAAGGTCCCAGGAAAGTTGTTTGAATGGTAGTGGGCTCTTCCTTGAAACACAGACAGCGAAAGAGGGTGCAGACAGAAGGTTGCAGCCACATAAAGGCTAGCGAGACAGAGTCCTCCAGCCTGTCTGCTGAAGAGGGTGTGAGTGTGGCTGTCTGTGTGCTCAGTGGGTGGAGTGGCTGGTGTATGGGAATTGACTCTGGTATTAGGTTCAACTACCCCACGGGTCTGTGGGACCGTGGCAAGCAAAGGGTGGGAGAGTGCACAGGGAACAGGAGTAGTAAAGGGGGGCTGAGGACTCGGCACTACCGCCACGGCAATTTTCTGTCTGGGAGGCACAAAAGGAGGTTTAAAGGTCAAATAAGTGTTCTGAGAGCCCCAGTGTTCTTTCATGCTAATGTTTTTGCCAACAGCTCCACCTCATCCCTAAAGCCCTGAGATGCTAGTTAGGGAGTGCAGCTATTAAGTGCACTGAAGACACTTCCCAGCATTGCACTGTATGGTCCTTTACCTCCATTTACAAACTGCTGTCACTCGAAGTTCAAATATACAGGATATTGTTATGAGTACTGAATTAAAAAAATATTGTGCACTCTCTAATGCAAATCATAAGAGAAAGTACACCTGCAATCCTCTATAAATGCCATTAAATAATGTTGATCGAACGGCTGCCTTTAAGCACTGCAAGCCAAAAACAATTAGTAGTGTAGTTCACAGATAATATATATAAAATGCCTTTTTACTTTTCATTCAATCTGTTGGCAGCAATTCCAATTGACACTGGCACTGCATTCTCAACAAGAAGGCCCACCCAGGTCTGACTGATGCAGATTAGAAACAGACATGGGGGCGACACATGCAAATCCCTGCTAGTCTAGTCAGCTGCTTTTGTAGCAGTGCACTGCCTCCTACATCCCACCTGCTTTATCCCACAGCAACGATAGACAGGGGCACAGAGACATCCTCCACTCCCTTCTTCCTCCCTCTTTTTCACACACAACCTCTCAAACACGATTTCCCTCTCTCTCTCCATTCTCTCCCTCCCTCTCTCTCTCTCTCCCTCCCTCCCTCTCTCTCTCCCTCTCTCTCTCTCTCTCTCTCTCTCTCTCTCTCTCTCACACACCTCCTGCGTGCCTGCCCACCTCTCAGAGTGCCCGCCTCCCCTCAGGAGGAGACTGTGGGAGCAGGCCACGGAGCCTGCCTGGGAGCAAGCCTCCAGGACCCCCCTCATTCTCAGCTCTCAATGATGGGGCCCATGTCAGAGGCCCTCCCCACACTCAGACATGGAAAGCTGTATGAGGTGTAGGAAGTCTAGCCTGCCTGATGTGAGCTGGGCTTTTCAGACAGCAGGGAGGTGACAAATAATGCCTTGGCACTGGAATGCCCATTAAGGCAGTCTTAGATTCTTGGGAGAGACAAAGCGTTGAATGTGTGTGAGCAAACCATCGACTATGTTTACAACATTGTATCCATAGTGGTCTCTTATAAATCAGACAGAATATTTGAGTTAAATCTAGACTTGACCTATGACAGTGCGCACAGCTGCATGTCGTCCATGGTCTGACATGGATTTGAAGCATGATGTCTATGAAATTGAGATGAATGTAAACTGAGAATTGGAGCAGTGGGACATGGCTGCAATATTAAATAAGTAGCTCCTACTGAACATACGTATTTGGGCGCAATTACAAAATAAGCCACTAGTGCTGTTGTTACCAAGACATAGCCCTGGGCTTGGGAACATCTTGGCATGCTGAGCCTAAATCTGAACCAAAGCATGACTGTATGCACAATATAACTTTTGCTATCGCAGCTGACATCTTATTTGAGCAGCTTTACATTTCGATGATATGCTTTGATGGATGTTTTGGGGTGGGAATTCTTAGTTTACCTTTATTTATTTATGTTGTTTTGAATTGTAAGCTTTGATGGGCTTGGTTGCAAGTTGGCCCTTGTTTTACCCGGCTTCTAATCTCTAGTACCACCATTTGCGGGTTTAATACATTGTTGATTTATAATTGTATGAACGGCTTGACAATGGAGTTCTGTAACATTTATATATATTATTTAAAAGCAAACATGTTGCCACCCCTTCACGTTGTCACCCTCTTGAGGCAGTATAGCCACCGTCCAATGCTCACCGCATGCATCCCTTCATTGCTGCTATGAAAAGTTTAGGTCGTTTTTTGTTATGTGGGCTTTTTTTGTGTGGGCCGTCTTTGTCAGTCACGTAGCGGTATTGCATTTGTAACCAATTAAAATGAGGAACTGTATGCTACAAGAATGCCGTGTCATGTGCCAACCGCGTTAATTCATGCATTCGTAGGTCTAGGATGGCACTGTCATTACCGCTGAATCAATTGAACTGCATGGATGCGTATGACAGTCTCAGAATGTACTAACGCATCGTTCGTGGGTCCTACCAGGTCATTGAGTTGCTGATAACAAAGACTTGTGGATACGAAAAAAACTTTTGTGAGCTTGCTTTTGTGTGTGCTATAAGGGGCTTATTGGCAGTTGTGGGGGATTGTTATTAAATAAACAGCCTATATGGTCCAGTAGTTGCGTAGGTGGTGGTAGCGATAGTATGCCTAGGTGTCGTCGTCGTCGTCGTTATCATAGGCTAGCAGTTCTGTTTATCTCGTAGGCCTAATTCATTATTACGCAAATGTAACCTGAAACTTTCTATTTCAAATGACATTTAATCAATCTTCAAAACCAATTAGAGCGCTCAGTTTCAGAAACATAGGCTCATTCATTTGTCTTTAGAGGACAACGTGATTTTAAGGCAGGCCTACTATTTATCAGATGTGTATATTACTCATAAGTGAAATAGCAAGCGTTAAGTCTCTTATAAAACTGAAACGGTCCTGGAAGCTATCAATGTCGTACCTATCCAGCTAAGAAATTGAGGCAGTGGCTTAATTCAAGAGAGTTACACGGCCGAGCAGGCCTATGCGTGGGTTCGCCTTTTATCAGGGCCCCACTTGTCTGTTGAGGGGTGTCTAATCAGGGAAGACAAGCGGCTGATGGAATGACGATGGCTAATTGGCATAGAGTCGTGGGAACGCGTAAACAAACAGCTGCCATTTTCATTTTGTTGTTTCTCATCCTATCCTCATGAATAGCCGTATGGGTGGAACATCACACTGGCAGCTGAGAGCGGGAAGAGGGGAAGGTAGTCTAAGCCTGAATTGCAACACGCAGAGAGATTAGTTCATTTAATGCTTCCTCCATTGACATAGACAACGAAAAAATATGCATCTTAAATCTCCATCACACGTGGCATATGTGTCACATTTCAGATCTTGCTGTAGGCTATCTGCATGTCAAACAGGTTGACTGACTTTAATTCCCCTCCCTCTACCTATTTTATTTTGTGATGCTGCGAAGAATATGCCTAAGGCTTGTCTCAAAACATTTTCAAAAAAGTATTTTTTTCGACAAAATCCCACATTTCCAAATCTTTAAAATCGTAGGGAAAGCTAAATCTTGCTAATGACCATTACTGTTTTAAAACATTGAAACCTATGAAATTAACTTCAACAGTTATTTAGTCAATTAGGTTCAAATATGCCTTTATACTGTCCAGAACGAGGTTGAAATCAGACGCAGACCCAAGTGATGGATACGAAATGTCCCCCACAAGTAGTTGGCAGGCTTTATCTGAGAAGGAGTTTTGATTCCATAAACCTTGCACAGAAGTACCGGTAGTCATTCATGGCCCATATATTACTGTATAGCCTACCCATATTTTTTTATGTTTACTTTTATCACAGATGCTGGAAGACTGTAAAATTGTCTGTTGTTAACTGAAGATCAAGAGTGTTTCGGGTTTAATTGAAGTCAGCAAACTGTAGTATTATTTTATATTGTGCAAATGTAATTAATAGTTTATGACAAAACTGCCTTATAAGTTTAATTTACTACGGTTTTAGCAACATTCCCATCATGTACCTTTCATCATAATGTATCAATTAGACAAATAATTAAAAATAAAACTACATTTCTAACTGAGCTAATGCTGTTCTTTGGCATTTTCAATTAAACGTGTCAAAGTTTTGAAAGGCTTTTGGTTTGGAATCTATCACACAATTCAACATATTCTACAGAGTTTTTCTGTTTTTCAAAATCTTTGTGTATAGGCCTCTGATAGGCCTATATGTAATATCACAGATCATCAGGGTTCTCTGCTGACAGCAATGCATTCTTAAAGTTACTGATCCATGGACTGGCTCATTCAGATAGAATAAAGTTTGGGTTTTTAATTTTATTTGAGCGTTAATTTAAAAATAACTTTACAAGAATTTCACAAAACCTGTTCATAAAGTTAAGATTATTGGTTGTCTTTTGTGTTTTGAATAATTTAAGTCTTATATCTGATACAAATTTGTAACTTAGAAATGTGATAATTATTATAAGTTATCTTTACCTTATGTCTTTACCTGTTGCTACCATTTTTAACGTATTCCAATATCTGAATATTCAGCTGTCTCAAAGGAAAAAAAGCTTTTGCTCAAATCATATCAATGAAGCTTTTGTTTGTATGGAAATCAGTTTTCTTAAAGTCCAAGACAAGCACAAGAAAATGGTAATGAATTGTATTCAGCAACAGTGAAACTGGATGCCAGAATGCCTAGTCTTCATAATGATGTATACTTCCTTGATGTCTTTAAGACTCTGTAGAATACGCAAATGTGTTTGAAATAGAGCCCAATCAGTGTGTTAGCAGTCTTTCTGGAAGACAAAGAAAGGTGGGACTAACGGGGGGGTTGGAAGAGAACTAAGAACTATTACGCTCATTTGAACCATTTGAAGTAATTGATGAAAATGCTTTGATTTATTTCTCTGAATGAAGGACTGTTTTTTTCTACAGACACCTAATTGACCATGCCAGAGGACCCTAGTCACTTAGTGTAGCCACTAATGACATAATTTGTGGAGTTGTGTTGTATTTCTTTGCACGTTGGGGGAAAGGAGAAGCATGCAACTCAAGCACAATTGGGCCAATGAACCATATCACACGTATTCAGTTTCCATTTGCCATTTCCTTCAAGACTTTTCTTTTTCGCTTTTCTTTGAGTCACCGCAGTGCTCCCCAGATGCTAATAATAGACTTGTCCATCAACTGTACCCACCCTTGGAGTTAATTGGCTCTATGCAAAGGAAGCCGCTCTGTTCGAAATCGCTTAGAAGTTGGGCCTTCATTAGATCACTGGATACTGACCATCCCCACACGCCTCTGATCTATACACACAATTGCCCTATGCAAACCTTGTGCACACGCACACGCACACACACACACACACACACACACACACCCCACCTGCTCTCAAGACACACCCCTGTGGTGTGGAACCTCCCCTTGCTCCTGTGGTGTCTTCTCAGATGTCTTGAGAAGCCTGACCTGATTCCTTTCACACCCAGGCCTCATCAGTGGTGAGATCTGGCTCGAGGGGTCAAACCGCCAGTATGCCGTTCGCATGGAGCTGGTATCAGCATGTCATATTCCAATCCTACCTTTGATTATCACGGAAGGAAGAATACAGAACAGACCGTAATTCAGGGGCAACACCATCCCATCACTAATACCCCCTCTGTGTGCTGTATACTTCTTTGTGCCTGATTCCTGGCATCTGATGTCCATCGAAAGGACAATATGCATGATAGGCATGCAAAACAGAGAGTGTCTCAAAGAGGCTTGCTGCCAGTAATCTAGGGTTCTGTGTGTATGTGTTTGTGAGTTTGTGTGCGCAAGTGCGTAAGGATGTGTGTATGTGCATATTATTGTAATATATAGGTGCGGATGTATCTATGTGTTAGTGTGTCCATCTGCGTTTTCCCCCTTTTTCCTCTTCTGTATACAGAAGATATATGTGTGTGTGTGTGTGTGTGTGTGTGTGTGTAAGCGTGGTCCTCTTGTGTGACTGGATAAATGTGTCTTTTTCGGGTGTGTGTGTGTACCGAAAAACAAATGCCTGCTTTGCCCCCATCGCCCTGGCACCTCTCCCATGCCCCTGCCCCGGCTTCCTGCCTCTAATGGCCGCCTCTGTGTGCCATCTCGGGAAGCCTGACATCCCCTCCAGAGGCAAAGGGCCCGGCGTTAATGGAACCCATTGAGGGGCAAAGAAAGAGTCCTTTGTGGCGCTGGGGGCAAGAGTGGGCACCCGTTTGCTCACACACAGTTTCCCTCCTCACACGCAGGGCCGGGCCCCTTAGAACTGGGTGCCAGAAGCGGAGATCGAAAGACAGTGGCAGCAAAATGCCCCTGCCAGGGAAATGGCAGAGAGGGATGGTGAGAATGAGAGCTGGAGCGAGGGAAAGGGAGGGAAATAACCCATTTGAATAGTAGGGGGAAATGGCAAAAAGAAAATGGAAATAGGGATTACAGTGGAGGAAAGGAGGTGAGATGGAAAGACTGAGGGAAAAAAGGCGACATTGTCGAATTTAAACAGAAAGATCCAATGAGTCAAAACGGATGACAATGAAAAGGGACGGGAGGAAAGAATGGTGTACCGCAGACAAACACAATGTAAGTCAACAGATAGGCAGAACAAACGAGAGTGCCAAGAGAAAGTAATGGAAACTATCGCCCTCCCCAAAACACATCAATTAAGTTGGGTGGCCCTTGGGGATAAAAGTCCAGGACAGTGGAGGTCTCCCCTCCAGTGTACAGCCTGTCAACCACTTACTGGCCAGTCCTCCAATGATTTATAACACCTGAATTGTTGTGATTTAAAAGTGGTATGAATAGAGGAGGACAACGACTTAGAATAGTCTCTGTGCTACAGTTAGCCCGACAGATGTGACCAGCCTGGCATGAACATCTGTTTTCAAAGTAACGGTTTTCGCTGTCAAGGAAACATACAGGCAACATTTAAGCAAGGCGGTGGTTATGTCATTCATCAATGTACAGGGTGGAGATTGTTTCATGGTGTTGTTTACAGTCAAAGGATTTTGGTGAGCTTTTTGTGCTCTCTAAGATACCTGGAAACGAAAAAAACATTGATACATTGAATGACTGGCAATTGTACTGACTGAAAATATTGTAAAAAACTCCATGGAACGAATACAAGTCTTTCATTTAATTGTATATTGCTATATTAATTACAATACAATTACAACATTGGTGATAGATCTTCAAGATGGACACAGATTCTAACCTCGTTTGACTCAATAATGCCACCTAGTGGTTGCGTGTTGGGTAAACACGGTGCTGTGTTCCTGCCTGCAGAGATGCTTGAACACAGCACCATCCATGCATTGTTCTATCACTAATTCATTCTCACAGCGCCTGCTGCTAATTTCCTACTCCTGGCAGCCTGCCATTGTCGGAAGTCGCACTGCGCATGTTGTATCCTTGCGCCATGGTGGGAGAGCAGAGAGAAAGTAGAGCCATATTTTTCCCAGTATGTCATCTGTTTAATACGCCTGGTTCGTTTTCACACCGCTGTGTTCTAATTAATATGCAGTGGTCCTGGCCCCTCCTCCCTCTGCTTTCCCCCTAAGACAAAAGAGTATTGTGTTGGCACCTCCTGTTTTAATTACGCTCAAAAATGAGAGAGGGAGAGAGAGAGAGAAAGAGAATGTGTGGCTGTGTGTGTGGCTGTGTTCAACGCCATTTGTGAATAAACGAGAGATGGCCATGTGTGAGTGGTGGCGTAGAGGTGTGTGTTATCCCTGCATCTGCACATATATACCTATGTATGTGTATTTTAGAAACGATGGGGAAAGATGATTCACTATCTGTGTATGTACAGTATTAGTGTTGTACTGTTGGTGTTTTTTTTGTTGGTCTCTATTCCGGGGGTTGGACGACAAGAATTGTAGTGTTGCTGGTGAGGAGGGAGCAGCTGCTGTCCTTCTGCATGAAAAAAGTGTTGTTTCTTGTTGCCTTCATGCAAATTGGCACTCGATAAAGGTTTTGGGAGTCACAAAGAGTGTTTGTGATCGGAGCACCAAGGAGAATGGGAGAGGTTGGGAGGGGTTATGGGGAAAAGACATTAACAAAATTCCCATCGGGGGAACATGGTGCCATCGCGTTGCATTCAAGTCTTTTTCAGCTTTTTTTTCTCACACACATTTTATCCCCCTCTTCCTCAAACCCATGACCCGGTTATTAATTTGGTTGAGATTAGTCCCTCGTTAATTAAGGCATGCCTCCCCATCTTTCCTCTCGTTCCCCCTCGTTTTCTTCTCTCGATTGTATCAGCTTCTGGGTCTTTCTCCTCCTTTGATCCTTTTGATTTTTTTTCTGCTGATGAGGATGAGGTAATGTGGTCTGTGAAACAGGCAAAAACGGATCATCATCTCTGGTTTCTCCCCCAGGGTATTTTGCAAAAAGATTAGGAATGCTTGAATATGAGTGTACTAATGGAATGATTAGCAATTTGCTTATCCTGTCTACCCCACATAACACTGTGTGGAGTGCACTCCATCTTAGAACAGGGGTACATTCTAAACATCATGTCTCCACATGATTCCACACCAATAGTGCTTTCACAAAGTGAATTATGCACATCTTCTAAATCATTTGTATTTTACAAAATACAGGACAAACGTACTCCTACAATTTGTGTGCTATTGTTCTACATACTAGCAATGCCTTTTTGAACCACAATCTTTAGAGTTACATAGATTCTCTATTGCAATTCACAACCCTCGAATGTGACATGTGACTGAATAATCATCATACATGTAGTGGGATACAGAAAATATTTGATGAACTACTGAATCAACAGAAGTGTTCAATGTCCTGCTATCACACTTGAGAAGTTCCTAAAATATATCCTCACCTAACATTTTCAACAAGCACAAACTCTGTTTCATGTTTTGCATCGGACATTTGTATCTGTGTGTGTGGGTGTGTGCATATCTACATGTATGTCTCAATGAAAATACTCCTTCCTGTGTGTGTGGGAAGCAAAAGTAGCTGGACAAGGCTGACTGGACAGAGTGGACGCTCCTAACGTGACTTTCTAATCACTTGGCCTACATCAGCAGGACCTGCCCTCCCCTGACAGGGCCCTGCTGAGCCTTAGGCTTTCTGAATGGAGCCTCTCAATTAACAGGCCACGAAGCCCCAACCTCTGTTGACCTCCGATGACACCCGGGGTCACCCACCTCCACAATGCAGCCAGCTCCACGGCGTGCACAAGTATACGGCAAAGGAGGGAAGGGGGTGGTCAACGCTTTTGTTCCTGTCGTGTCCAGCTCACTCCCCGTCCTTTCACAAGCGGAGTGTAATAAATGGCTTTGTTGGTTTTTCCACTTGTGATGGTAGCAGTGGGAGGCCTTGTTAGTGCATGGGGTGCAAGCCAAAAGACCTCTTAGGACGTTTTGGATTGGGAAGCTATTTCTGCTAAACGTGATCCCCTTGGGGAATATGGGCTGCTGCCTCAACGTGTTTTGTCTTCAGATTCTCTTATTTTGAAAGACTTCTCTTTCTTTCATCTAAGTAATCAAAGATGACTTGGTAGTTCTACAAATCGGCATTACCATGCCATCTAAACTTACACATCCAGAGTACAATGTTGAATGACTACTCATTTGGGAAAGAAATGCAATAGAATGTGAATTTATAAATGAATCATCTATATATGGGAGAGTGATAGAGGTTTGCACCAGATGTCCTGGCCTTCACACCAACATCAACCCTATTGAGATTGATTGATCGGGATGAGTTGGACCCCCGAGTGAAGAACAAGCAGCTAACAAGTGCTCAGTACATGTAGGATCTCCTTCAAGACTATTTCAAAATAAATCCAGGCAATTACTTCATACAGATGATTTGAGAGTCTTGCTCAAGGATACTTCGGCACATGACCTAGGAGGAGTCGGGGATCGAACCGCCAACCTTGCGATTAACAGACAACCCTCTCTACTCCCTGAGCCACAGCCACCCCACAATAGACAGATCCCTCTCTATACATGCTAAAATACTATAGGTTCGAGGAAGCAGATGTTTCAGAGCACTTGATTTTAACACATTCACACAGACTCTCCAGCGACAGGCAGCAGATTACTGTGGCCGACTTGTAGGACAGAAAAGAAAACTGCTGCTCCTTTTGTTGTTTCCTTATCCACACTCCTATAGGCTTTTTCCAGGAGGAAATTCAAGTGAAACACTCAAAGTCCTTGTGGAGCACCACGGCAATTTCCCTCCCAGTCAAGTGGCCATTCCTCTCTATCTTAACAACTTCCTGCGTTTAGCAAACCCCCACCATCATTAACAGCACCAATACCACCACCACCAAAACCATCAGCTTCAACCATGTGTCTCTTTCTATGTTACACTTATGCCAGAACTTCTGGGTTATGAAAGTATTGCGATGGTTTAAAACATTATTATCAAGCTATGTTCATATAAAATACAAATAAAACTGAAAAGGACTCCTTGCATTTGATATTGTAACAAATAGATGGATGTACTGCATGTGGATCACACATTTCCTACTTGATAATAATAATAATATGTACACAAAAGCCTCACTCTCAGGACTAAAGTAAGACCTACTTCACATTAACGTGTAACCTGGGTCCCACAGGGAAATGGTGTCCTATGGGAATCCATTAACCCATTATGTTCAGCTCAAGAGTGGTTATCAGACATGAGTAGAGAGACAACCACGGGAGGCCACAGCTGGCTAGGACTCCCACCCTGAAATGGTTCAAGACTCTAACATCTTTCCTTTTCAACCTGTGTCCCGTTTATAAGCCAGTATATCCTCACACGCTAGTGTAATCTAACCTATCCATTTTATTAATGAGACAACTTGTTCATATTTAGCATGAAAAATGCTAACTGTAAATTGTTTACGTTTTGTTTTATCCTGACCTAAACAATTTGACGTATCAGGTTTGCTCACACTTTATTCAACACCTAAAACAATATCTAATCATCGTAATCACAGAAAATATTTCCTGTTTTTAAATTGGTCGTTTGAAGCTCAATTAAGTTCTTCAGTGTGAGCGTCTATTCAGCAAACTGCTGTACACCTGTCTCTTTCGTTCCTGGGAACGGACCATGGCGCCTGTTCACTTCGGTATCGTCGGAGGAGAATTAAGCCCACTGACACAAACAAGAGATAGGCTCGAGGCGCATCTAAAGTCTAATATCTAACGAGGACGCTCCTTAAGCTGAAGGATACCATTTAAAGTGAAACTGTGTTAGGAGGAGTAATCTACTTTTGACTTCAAAAGTGATTGCAATGCTTTACACTATTAAATAAGCGGAGACGTTGTCAAGGGTAGCCTGTAGGCCCAACCGCATTTCATTAATCAGTGTCTTGTGGAGAAGGATACAGACTTGAATCGTAGACGTAGGCATGAGATTCATCAAGTCAACGGAGACACTCCCTCTTCAAATAGGCTACAGCCTATAAGCTATTCTATTGGCTCACACATATTCAAATAAACTACACACATTTCAAATTTAAACGTTTAATTCTGCCCAAAATGAGCATTGGAGATATATGCACCGCTAAGTAGACCATAATGAATACGCATGTCGTTTTCAAGCGAGACTTTTATTATTTAAAGTAATAAATGACGTGCTTTTTGATTTCTCTGTGGAATCCAATGTCTAAGCATTTCTGTACAATTCACATAACTGTACACAAGTGAGGTACATCAAAATAGGTAGCCTATACTCTACAGAAATACAAAGACCTACAAGGAAAACACGTTTGAATCCCATTCCCAAACCCAGCATGAAGAGGTAATACTCAAACATCAACAGTATGTCTCATGGTTCACTTAATCATAAAATAGTATACCTCTAGGTAAAAAATGTGTAGGCCTACTATTATTGGAAGTTTTATTTATGTTTACTTATCACAAAGACCTACAAGTTGATGGCTACTAAGGACACTTCTTTGGTTATAAAGTAACATGGCCAAAAGGCAATTTTGGGAAAGGGATAGGAATAAGAAACAATTTCCCACACTTAATTTTTAAAAGCCATAGCATAGCATTATAGCTTCCCAGCATCATGGCAACTTAGAAGATGTTGCAAGGAACCCTCAGTAGTAAGAAAGAGCATATAGAGCAGTCTAGCTGATGCATTAAACATGCTGGTTAACAGAAACTGTGAAAGTCTGGTTACTTTTACTTACAAATAAACTCTACAAGCTTCATTGACTCAAAACAAGCTGACTCAAGAGTATTGTTGACATCCATAGGAAAAACATTTACAGGCATCCTGTATTTCCCATTTCCCTGATTGTATCATGTATAGCGATTTGAGTTCACGGAATATTGACACTGAGGTTTTGTATGTGTGTGTCTTTAATTGTTGAGTTTGTGCGTTTCTTCCGCTGCTTCCGTTCGCACGTCGGTCATCTCCTCGTGAGCATCTTCCTCTCCAGGAAGCTAAGACAAAAAAACAGAAAAAAACAGTGTACTTACTGTAAAAGAATGATTCAAGATTCAAGAAATGCCTCGCTATTTCAAAATCATTACCAGTGTGGAACGTGCACCACCTGTTGGTGTACCATGACTGCACTGACTGATGAATACACAGTCAGAGGGGTTTAGTTACCTATGCAAGTGTGCCACCTTGTGGTCACAATATGGTACGTCCCACAGTAGACTGTTGAAGGCATCTCACTTGTCATGACTTGCCAAAGCTAGCTACAGGTAACTTTTAAGGGAAACGAATCCAGACATAAGAAATTTGTCTTTAATCTCACCTCCCAGTAGATGCCATCCTCGAAGCAGATGGTATCTGGAGGAGCGCCGTAGATGGGGAGTTTCAGAATGAAACCTTAGTAGCAGAGAGAGAAAGTGTCAAAATTTCGTTCTAATATATTCCTGCTACGGCAAAACTATCACGTCATTTAAAGGATATCCGAAAGGACAAGAAGACCCATTACTCTACTCACCGACAACAAGTCCTCCAATGAGGGCCATTCCCAGTGTGACAGCTAGAGAGATGGCCTGCTTTATGCCCTGGTATGAGGCCTCCACATCACCAGAGTGGATGTCAGGGAACACGTCCGCCATACTGCAACATAGTGAAGGGAAGGTAGTCAGCCAAGTATGTATGTTGGGTTGGCGAAACTGTAGGAATTAAGCACTGAAACTCTGTTTGTATGGTGGACGAATGCTCTAATGCTGCAATTCTAGGGTCTGAATTCCTCAACTTCCTGCTGCAGTGCCTAGCTCAGCAGAAATGTGTTTGTATGTATGTCATGTATCCAACCACAGCAGGTGTGTAGCTTTCAAAACCCACAGTATCAAAAAGGGTGTGTGCAAGCGCCTAGGGAGTCAGGTGGCTGAGCGGTTAGGCAATCGGGCTAGTTATCTGAAGGTTGCCAGTTTGATTCCCGGCCGTGCCAAATGACGTTGTGTCTTTGGGCAAGGCACTTCACCCTACTTGCCTCGGGGGGAATGTCCCTGTACTTACTGTAAGTCGCTCTGGATAATAGTGTCTGCTAAATGACTAAATATCATGTAAATGTAAATACAGTGAGTCTAATCGCATTGTCCTAGTATCCTGCTCATTTCATTTCCAGGTAAATAGAAAAGAGTTGCACGACAAGGTTTACAAAGCTAAGTTGAACATTGATTCAGCCACATAAGAGTAGCTTCCTCCATCAACAAGAACCACTCACCCGTCTCCGTAGACCTCCTTGGTGGCGAGAGCGGCAGTGATGGCACCAACGAGGGCCCCCAGAACCCCAGGCATCCCATGCAGGTTGTGGACACCACACGTGTCCTGAATCTTCAGCTTCGACTCCAGAAGGGGCTGAACAGGAGAAGAATGGAGAGAGGATGTACACATCTTCGCCGACACTGACAGCACTGTTTCTGTGGTGTACCTGTGCACGTTTGTGTTTACCCCCTTGAGCAGGCTTCTGACCTCCACCAAGTGTCAAATAAGTCAAAGTATTTGTTGGCACCATTCAGACGCTTGTTATGATTACCGTACACAACCCCATATAAACAATGGCAGTTTGCCCTTACCGAGAGGTACTTGAAACCCAGGACAGAGATGGTTCCTGCCAGGAAGCCAACGATCATGGAGCCGAAGGGAGTGAGCATCATCTCACCGGCCGTTCCCACAGCAACCCCTCCAGCCAGAGCAGCATTCTGGATGTGCACCTAAAGCGGCAGAAGCAGCGTTAACTACCAAAATGGCCGACTGTCAGTTCAGACACGTACGTATCTGTAATGTATTTTGAATCAAGGCTTCTTTTAAAGTGCACACAGTCACTGGGTAGCTATTTGGAAAAATGTGAGAAAATCTAAACTGTGGTTCTGTCAAAACATTCATGAACGCCTTTGGAAAACAATGGTCTCTTCTTTCGTGTATGAACAGAGCATGAAGTGTTCCTGTATCAGATTCACAGATACTGTGTCACAGTGACATGCTGCCATTGGATAGCATCAAATAGCCTATGCTGGTTAGAAACTGCTGCCAGGTCACGCGGAACATATTATCAATTTCCCCCTGCTTCATTCACTGAAAATGTCAACTTCAACTTGATTCCCATCACAACAGGAATGCATGTCTTTGATTTGATCACAGACTCTGAGATCCCCATGTGATAAAGCAACTGGCAAGTCTACCTAAACGACAAGTCATTCCGCTAGAAGCAGATACTGTAGAAGAGGGTGTGACTTCGAGAGACATGCATTCACATGTTCAGAAAGATTTCCAATTAAGAAATTTTTTACTGTAACAATATCTTTTTCAGCTTGAAAACAATGCTGAGCATGCAAGTGTAGGCATGACAGATGTAGTAATAGTTAAGCTATAAATATTGAATGTCTATATTCTAATTAATTCATTTAATTAAATATCCTTCAGTGTCATCATATGGCGCCTACATTTTCCCATTTGATCCCCTATTCAAATCCTTCCAGAGTCCTAGTGAAGCTTTCCTATTGGCTCACCATGTCGAGCTTGCCCTCGTGGCTGACCAGTGCAGAGAAGCCATAGGTGGCCAGGGTGCAGGACGCCAGGGAGTAGTAGGTGTTCATGGCTGTGCGGTGCTGGTCATCACCATGGGCCGTGACGGCAGAATTGAAACTGGGCCAGAACATCCACAGATAGATGGTGCCTGGGTAGGAATACAGGGTAGAGCATCGGCAAGGTCAACTAAGCCAGAGGGGAAAGCTCCACTATTTAAAGGAGCCATCAAGTTGATACAATGAGAAATGTATGGCAACACTACAGTAAGGTTGCATAGTACACTACATAGCAATACCTATAGTATAACATTTTAGTTGTGTGGAAACTATTATGTAGTCATACTTCATTATGGCTTAGCAGTTATTACAAAACCTTCAACAGACTTGACTTTGAAAAAAAAGTGGAGAAATTAAGTGGAGAAAAGTGCAACGAGAGAAAGGTATCACAGTGTCACGCATGACAACTGAAATGGTGTCGGGCAACACATATTCCCCTCGATGATGTATGTACAGTCTAAACATAGGTGGGGCATTAGCTTGTAGTTCAAGGTCAAAAACGAGTCAATGGTTTCCCGGGTTAAAAAAAGTAGCAGATTCCCAGGTCAAGAGCACGCAAACTGATTTCCAGGTACTAGTTTGTTGTTTGCAGTATTAACGGTTCTAGAGGTTCTCACCGATCATGGCAAAGAGGTCGGAATGGTACACAGAGCCGTTCTTGTGTTGGCTCTTTGACAGGTTGGGGCGGTAGAGGACACGAGCTACCACCAGGCCGAAGTACGCTCCAAAAGTATGGATGGTCATTGAGCCACCGGCATCCTTGGCCTATGACGGAAACAAACAGGAACACTACTTCTTAGGGTCTGTACTGGGGTACTGCCTAAATACATTGTGTTACAAAATCAGCATGTTCAGAACATACGGAATGTCAATTAGGGTGACGATCAAGTAGTCAAGAAAGTTTGGTTGCATCATCCCATGTTACGTGGTTCCCGACACACCACACACACACACACACACACACACAGTATAAAACACACACTTACTCCCAGGACAGTGAGCAGGATGAACTCATTGACAGAAAACAGGGTGACTTCAAACAGAGCCATGACCAGCAGCTGGATTGGGCTGGTCTTGCCCAGCACCGCCCCGAACGAGATGAGCACCGATCCGGTACAGAAGTCAGCATTGATCATGCTGGAGAGAGGAGAGGTTATAGGCAACAACTGTCAGGATTTAAACTGCTGACAAAGACTAATCTGCCATGTAATGGCATGTGTGGAGTGGTGTGGTGAACATATAAGTTTATACTGATGAATCCATTCATCTGTTTGCAAGGCAGACTTGTTTCAGTGGAGGGAGGGCTGGCAGTGTGTGTGTGTGTGTGTGTGTGAGGGTGTGTACAGAAGCACCCACCTCTCTACTCCGATGTGGATCTTGCCCCCGTGCATGCCATGGAAGAAGCCCTGCATGAGAGTTGCCCACTGCAGAGCGAAGGCCGCGATGAGGAAGTTGAAGCCCACACTGCTGAAGCCATAACGTTGCAGGAAGGTCATGAGGAAACCGAAGCCAATGAAGATCATCACATGCACATCCTGGAAACCTGGGCACAGACAATGAGATCATTTTATTTTTGGTAAAAAAACAAAAAATAACAAGAGAGTCCAGACGTGATTTCAAACCAAGAATCTGTTGCAATAAAGACCCCACCTCCCTCCCCTATCCACCAACTGCCAGAAAGCAGTGCATGAGTATTTTGTCATTCAAATGACTTGATGCGCTCCCAAGTATAAACAAACACAGTTCTGTCCATGAGAGGGCACTCAGGGGACCTCAATGAGCTTCAATGGGCCTGGATACAGTACAGGACCTGTGGTTCCTCTCAGCCCTCTGTTGGGCCTCGCTAATTCAGCCCTCCTTCACCCCAAATGCCACCCCTTTGCCAAGCATTCATACTCTCCCCTGCCCTGAACGAACCACAGACAATATTGTTCTGTGCAGTCACCATGGCGACAGGTCCCGGTTGGCGCTGTGGCCCAGATAGCCCTGTGCCATCCCCTGCCGTTGTACACCCACTGAAGAGGCTGTGAAAAGATTCAAGAGTACCGCCTACTGTCTATATCAGACTACAATCACCCCACCCCCTATCCCCCCCCACCCCCATCCGACAAACACCTGAGTGGCACGTGGAATGTGTGCAAGGTGTTGAACTCATGACTGGCTGACATAACCTTTTTCTTATCTCATGACAATGTCTCAAAACTCTAAAGGTTTTTTCTGTATCCTAGCTATGTTAAGATTTTGTTGCACAAGTTGAAAGTGTCACAAACTTTGTTCTAAAACCAGGTGTGCGCGCAATCGATGTTCATTTGGATTGAATCAATGAATGAATGATTTTGTTTGCAGGTGGAGTCATGAACATGTGACACAAAACTACGATTGTGAGAGTGTCAGGTTAAAGATTGTTCAAAGCCATTGGGCCCTATTTTGACGATCTGAAACGCAAGTAGCAAAGCGCAAAGCGCAAAGCGCAAGTGGGCGGGACTCCGGTGCGGTTGCTATTTTAGCAGCGGGATAAATGACTTTGCGCCTGACGCAAATGTAAAAGAGGTAGCTACATTACTAATGGGTGTGGTTTGGGCGTAACGTGCAATAAGCCAATCAGAGCGTCATCTCACATTCCCTTTAAGAGCAGCGCTTGTTCCATGGCGGATTGCTATTATAACGGCGGATTTGCCAGGCGCACGCCAGCGGTTCACAGGAGACGGACGTTCTCGTCAGGACCGTAAACGATAGAGAAGTGATTGTATGGGAAAGGCAGAGCAGTTTCATTGCACTAAGTTGCCCACTCATGCTGCTCATTCAAATGTAGCCTATTTTGACATATATTAAAAAAAAATTGCTTAGTTCTTAGAATTAGTTTAACTGTTGTACTTTTGTTTACTTAATGTGAGACCCGTAGGGTATATGTTTATTTTTTGCACCTTCCTTCCTGCCACAGTAAATTGAAAACTGAATTCTGATTCTGATGTGCATGGGAGAAGAAACCTACCCAAATTAGCTTCGGTTAAACAGGCGTAGGAGTAAATTGCCACAGTTGTTACAATTCAAGTTCACATACATACATTCCTCATGAACATCTTATTAATTATTGATATGAACGAAATGTTACACAGCTAGCCATACAATAAATCAAAACAATACGTAGTTTCGCAGGAAGAATACCCTGGCTTCGCCAGCAGTGCGCACGGACCAAGCTTGCGCCGTTAAAATAGCATCTGAATAATGCGCCATTGTCTTTAAACCACCTTTTTCCTGGTCAGTGGCGGAATGGTTTTTCGGAAACCGCAAGATAGCACCAAGAACGTTTGCGCCGGAACACGCCTCCTTTTTCGCTGAACCGCCCCCCGGAGCGCAAGGTCATTTCGACGTGCGCCCGTGGAGGGAAAAATCTGCTTTGCGCCGAGTGCAAGCTAGGAATGAAACTTGCGTCACTGACAAAGTCAATTGCGCTGGGTGCAAGATAGGGCCCATTGACTTTAATTGAACTTTACTCCGGACCTGAACCGTAAAAGGGTCCCTTCCTTTATCTACCTTACCTTGAATAAGTGGGAACAAGCTAATGAAGGTCGTAGTGCAACTGCATGTAAGTACTGCAGATTGTTAGCTGTGGGTTTTTTTACAGTAAAGTAAGTTTTGTCATATACAGTCTTGTCATGCTACTGTAAATTAGTGGTGATAAAGAACATCCTCCCTTATCAAACAAAATGATCATACCTGGCTTTGCAGGCTATGACTCATAACACATCAATTAGGTTGACACTGTTCCCTTCCTTCAGCAACCGTTCTGTCTATTCCAAAATTCATTACACTTCTCATGTTCTCCCTTATCAGGCAATGATTGATTGAATGTGAAAACTGAGTGTTCCTTAACCAAATTCCCATATCTGTCCTGCCTGAGGCTGCAACGGCCACCTGCATAGCCGCACAGAGACGCTGTTATGCAGCAGCCCTGAGTGTAGTGAGAGGTACCGAGCCCCACCTTTCCCAGCCCCACCCTCCCCGCCACATACAGTATATACACGGGTCCATTTCTACAGTGCTGTTTATCAGGACACATCTGCTACCGGACACACTCCGCTACCATCATCCCCATCGCCATTTTTAGACAGAATGATTGATCTCTTAAACTGGTCAGAGTGTTTTGGTGGATGACATTCATACAGTCAAAACGTTTAGGCTGTCAACCACAATATTGTATAGACAGTTATGGATAACTTGAATTATTCAAGTTTCGGGAATATATTTAGTTAGTTAGCTCTTATTATCTATTTAAAAGTAGTATAACTATCGTTTTATTGACCAACGTGTATCAGTTTATAAGACAGCATTACAGAGCCTTTCTGTAATTACATATCTAAAGTATGTATATAGAATTTAGCAAGGGGCAAAAGCATAATTGTGAATATCTTAATATATTTGATTACTGAAGACTGATACTGTAGGTAAGGCCTGATATGAGAAAATACAATTATATCCAATATCTTCCAATAAAGTATTTGTGATTTGTTTTAAGGATAATACATTATTTGTGAACACACGTCAAACTAAAATAAGTCTCCAAAATGATTTTCTGCACCATCAATCCCCTTGAAGTAATTAAACCAATGATGAGTATGGTAACTATTTGGAGCATCAGTGGAGTAGAAAATGATCAGCCTGAAAGCAGCCTTTGTCAGCAAAACACTTGTCCCATTAGAAAATCTATTTAACTGTTTAATGCCCTGTTACTTTTGTAACTTGACACGTGCTTCTCAGAACAGGACATGAGCAGGTTGATTTATGCGTGTCCAAATATCACCATTCTGTGAGCAGCCACACCTTGCTGTGTATGCCTAGCACCTCACGAAAAGGAACTGTGTGATCACCTGTTGATTAAAATAGCAGTCTGATCATCACTGATGACTAAGAATGTATTCTTCTGAAAGGGCACAAATGGAATAAAACCCCTATGCACCTCTTGAAAAAAACAAGAATGCAAAACTCCACAAAGAATCTCAAATACAGGGTTAGGGTTATACTTAACTTCACAATCGCCCCATTTAACATTTTGGCAGAAGAAAACTTTTTAGCCCCATCATTGACCTGCCTGTCTGCATGCACAGTCTCTACTCTCCATCAACCTTCATCTCAAAAAAGGTCACTTACTAGGGTAGCGAAAGTAGAAGTCGTTGTCATAGTTGCTGGAGCCATTGTTGAGTTTCTCGTGCCAGCGCTTCGCATCCGTGTCAGTGTTGTACTCCACCAGGACGCCAAAGAGGATGATGAGGATGATCTCCAGGATGATGCACACCAGCGGCAGCTTCAGCCGCAAGTTGGTCCCTGCGTCTGCCATAGTTAAGGCTTGTCCTGGATCTGCTCACTGGCCTTGGAGGATAGATGAAAGGGTTAAAAGGACAACTAGACTCCAGAGAGTGAAAGGCACAGACACACACACACCCACTCGCACAGACACACAGGAGTTGCTTCACTGCACGGGCAGAACACTGTGCGAGGAGGCATGTGGATGCACCAGTCTTGTTTTTTTTCATGTGTTGAGTTTTGCAGGTACACGCCCACTACTTTGCACCTTGTCACCAATGAGGTTGCAGGGTGAACTTGGGCTCCTCCCCTTTGTTAAGGTGGGTGTGTGTTTTCTGGGATACCTTAAACTCATGAATCTTTAGTAGAGATCCCAGTAAAAAAATATATAATTTTGCTTTAAAGATGTTTTACATGTATTATACATTTCATCTGCAATTGCAGTTTGGACAGTTTGAAACCACAACCCTTTACCAAAGGGGGAGAAGAGCAGGAGAACAGGAACCTGTGTGGCTATGTAGTGTATGCTTGTTTACAGATCACTGGTACAAGATACACTTTTCAAACTCACCAAATGATTATCTACACAAGCAGTTTGCTATTTAAAATGTTGAGCTAGCTAACCCTAACTCCAAAACGACAAAAGATCCAGACCTACACATTTCCCCATACTGAAGATGAAGTGTTGTGTGCTCCCCGCTCAGAGAGAGAGATAAGGTAGAGCAAAGCCCCATCTCCTACATCAGTGTTTGCCTTGACTACCTCACAGGAATGCTATTATGATTTAGAGAATCTTAACTATTGTCACTTCAGACCACAGGCGTCAAACCCTGTCTATGAGTTTGAAGCATCACCATCTTTTCAACTTCCTGTATGTTTGGTGTCTTTGACGGTGCGGGTGGTTACACTGTGGGGGATGGCCAAATGGCTAATAAATTTTACTTTTGACAACAGAAAATAGAACCTCTAATTATGAAAAATTGCACGAATTGTTCAGCTTCCATGTGAGAAGAAGTGTCTACTAAATCGTTAAAACGTTAAAAGATGCATTTACAACATGTACACCTAGTTTTTTCCAGGTGTACTTCCAACTGCTAATTCAAAAGGAAGTAGTAAATGAGGATAAGGGGAGGGTGAGCGCTTCTGTCTCAATGCAATGTGTTTGTTAGATTATCATATGTATATATATACTGCAAAGTTGAAGTAAACTATCAACTTAGGAAGGGAAAACCCAAACTCTTTGTGTCCAGGTATTCTCCCGCTCACCTTCAGGAACATGTTGAATCCCGTTCAACGTATATCCCACCACACCACACGCCAGAAAAGTAAGCTGCAGGGCTAAAACAGTCATGCTTTAACAGTTGCGTTTCACTTAACGTTCACCCCAACATTTTCGTAAATCATTTCCCGTCTCCCCAAGTTCTACAGTGTAGATTCCTTGAACTGATAGAAACTACTTAGACAAGTAAATTGCATGTTTGGATTGGACTGGGATTTAGGAACAAGATAATAACCAATAAAAATAACTTGAGGAGGATGATGGAAAAAATGAGGAGAATTATATATTGATCAACCTTAGAACAATGTGACCATGTAATTAAGTAATGTAATTAAGTATGTTAAAATATTTGTATCTTTCAGAGTTAACAAAATAGAAGTCTGGAAACACAACTGAATACATCTACCAACACCAAATGTGAGTACTACAGATGAGGAGAACTTCCTATATCTATCCATGGCCTGTCCAAAAGTCCATGTCCCGACTGGGAATCTTAGAAATCTCACGAGTAACTGAAGGATTACTTAATGACACCTCAGGTTGTTTCAACCTTATACAGCAGCCAATTCTATTAGGCACCCTATGATGAGGAAATTGAATCGGTGACATAGATCAACATTCCTAGAGCCTGTGATATACAACCGATAACAGGGCTGAAATAATGACCTTTAAATGGGGTGAGTTTGTTTGTGGCCTATACTGTAGGGTTAGGGTGAGTTCAGGGATCCTCTCTGAGGCATTACATACTCCACGTTTCCTTCTGAACATGATCAGCAAGTTGTCCACAGGTGGACTAATGCGGGTGTGACATGAGGAAACACAGTGACATTTCTAGAGTGTATAGAGAGGTCACTCGCAGTGGCTCCACAAAGGACACTCTTCTTAAAGCGTGGTGGACGGGCCCACATCAAACCTCCAGTCCCGTGAGTTATAGTTGTATGTGTGATGGAGAGATTAGGGTGGAGCTGCAAGATTCTTTCCAACAGAAGCACACACTAAAACATACGGCACAGCCCTCTCTTTCTCTCGTACGTATGATAAGTGTTTCATTATTTATTTGTTTAATGAAGAAATAATGAGGTATGGACATGGGAACAGGACTCTGAAATGTAACTCAACTTATACAAAATCCACGATTGTCCTGTATAAGTAAGACTTAAAAATACTACAGAACACATACCTTAACACCATTCTTCCCTCACCCTTACCCCCTCCCCGCTCATTCTGTCCTCCCAGTAACCGTAGAATTCCTTCTCCACAAAAGTGCGTGCAAGAGTTCATTGTAAAGTGTGTGCCCTTGTCAAAATATCTGTCGGCTGGCTCCTGGCTCCTATAGATAACACAATCTGGCCATCAGGGTTGGTGAGACATGGGGAAGGAGCGGGCAAGGAGGGCTGGGAAGATGGTTGAGAAGTAGGTTCAGATTAGGGACAGACGTAGTAGAGAAGAGCGAACATGGCCTCTGGCACCAGATCACAGGAGAGTCACAAGACAAGACCTGCCTGTTATGCAACCAGCAGTAACACTGTAAAGCTCAACATACAGGTAGCATGTTTCACAAAGTACAATAAGTAGAAACATTGCTGTGTGTAAAGTGGGTTGCTGTGTAAAGCAAAGGCTTTTATGCGTGAAAAAGTGATACTGGGGCAGAAACCATGTCATGAATAGAGTTTTAAAATGAATAGGGTCATAACAGCATCGTTCTTGAGTGTGTAGACTTGGGACTACTTGTAAAAAGACTTGTGTTCTCTGTTGGTTGTCTTGGTATGTGGGGTTTGTGAATATGTGCAGTGGTATGGCATTTCAGCCATGTAAAGTGAGGGCTTTGCAAGGACAGACGTAGCACAGCGTTTTTCGTGAACATCTATGGCATTCACTCGTCTGTTTCACCAGATCACTGAAAACTGGAAGTTGCTGGAGGGAAAACCGCGAGAGATAAGTTCACATTCCCATGCCTCAGATCCCTATCTGCACCTTCGCTACCTGTTAGACAGTCACGAGGGCAGCACAGAGGCCCCAAAAACAAACTTCAGACTTTAAGAGTTAATCCATATAGAGTCAATACATTTATGGGTTCAAGGATAATGAAGGAAAACTCAGCCCCTTGTGTAATACTTAGCGGACAATAACGTTTTGTTTAATAAGGCAGAAACTGTTTTACCCAAACTGGTTCTGTAGAGTACACAACCTCTTAGCAACAATCATTGTTTAATTTGGAGATACATTTCACTGCCTCATGTGACAAAATCACATGACACATCTAGACATTCATCAGCAGACCTTGAAAAGATGGCTCAGCAAAGTCAGATGAAAAGCACCATTCACTCAAGAATGTGTGTAGATCCATTATCAGTTCCTTCACAAAAGTATGTTGTATGATTTTCTAAAAGTACAACAAGTCAAACAGAGAAAATAGTGCAGGTGTTCAACATGGAACTGTTTGGTTAGCTGAGCGTTGGGGTTCATTTTGAAAATGTATTCAGTATAACTGTCACCAAGTAGTAAGTTTAGTTGTTCTCTGTTATTAAGTTAATGCATTTAAGTATGTCAGTAAAACAAGTTATCTTGTGAATATCAGAGAACAAGTTTTGGAATCTAAGAATATGTATGGACTCTACCGGTCAGTATTTACATGATTGACAACCCAACAACCATTAAAACATGCCTGTAAACCTCATACTAAGAGTAAATGTTTGACCCTTTTCAAAACATTATGCAATATTTGACCTTCATTTGTGCATATATGTATTCCAATGCATAACAGAAACTGACAAATTATAGACGTTGGATATCTTTGGATCTGAAAGCGTTCACGACCCTGTGTGTTTTACAGTTTGTGTCATCACAGTTATGCACCACTGGCTCCTGCAAACTGATACTGCCTTAGGGTGGCAGGGCTGATATGCCAAACCTGTTGTAATATTATGCCTTCTCATTTTAAGCATGAAGACCAGAGAGCCCTGTCTTCAGTTCACATTTGACAACTTTAGTTTAAAAATGGATTACCTGTATAATGATTATTTAGCTGTTTGTCAGTCAATTGCTAGAATTTGTTGATAACCCCTAAGGGAAAATAGGTATTTCCCTTTACAGAGCTGTAGGGAGCACTTCTATAATATTGATGATTTTCGTGTCTTTACTATGTTGGTACTCGAATGGTTTGCCGCAAAAATGTGAAGAAAATAATCTAGTGTCCCAGTGCATGTTGGAGCTTACATGTTGGTACAGTTCATACCTGAAGTCCTTGTTTCAGCTGCTATCATTTAAGAATGGATTATGTCAAAGAAATGTGTTTAGGTGAAATAGACACAGAAGATCGTGTGGATTCACTTTCTGTCAACGTTTTGTCAAAATAACACTTAACTGTAACATACTGTATGTGCAGAAACTGGCTGTATTTTATAAAAGTACAGTACAGTTAAAGTTTTGTATTTTAAACCACTTGAAACTCAACTGATGGCCTGAATGTTCTCAAAGTATTTGTTTTATTTGTTGTAAACTTGACATTGTAGCATGACTCTCCGTACCACAAATGATTCAGCTCACGACTCAGACCTGTGGCAACATTATTCAGTATAGATGTACCCGGACATACTGAATTGAAACGGAAGTAGTCGAGTTACAATAAATTACATGGACGAAAGCTCAATGAAGGCCTCTGCAAATGTTTGCTCTTGGCCACACACACCCTTCACTAATTTATTGACCACTAGAGAGCAGTGTATGAGCAGTCGCTAAGGTGAGAAACAGAGGGAGAGAGAGAAAGACAGAAAAAGAGAGAAAGAGTGAGATAGGGAGAGGGCGGGAGGGAGTGCGTTAGACAGGGTTGAGGAGGCAGTTGCCACCTAAGCGTGCCCAGATGAATACTAATTGCTATGTCCCGTACGACCAGAAAGAGTCTCATTGATGGCAGAGCACAATGGTGAGCGGACACAGAGGAAGCTGAAGAATCCCATTATTTAATTTTCTCCCTCCCTCCTCTTCTCGTGTTTGTACGACCGCCGTCTGTAGTCTTTGGTGCAAAAGGAGACCATTGGCCTTCACAATGCACTCCTTGTGTATGGGGCCTTGGGGCCAGAGGAAAACCAGGACGTCCGTAGATCCCTCCCACCCTAACCCAATGATGTGTGGCCAAAACAAAGACGCTTGTATAAGATTGTTGTAATATGGTCATATTCGGAAACATGAAAACAAAATGCCTCAATGCGGTCCCACTTTCAATTAGGGGGCCATTAGGATAATACTTTAAGTAATAACCACTCTTACTAGTCTTACTGGTTCTCACCAGTGAGCAATTATTTACAGTTCATCATAGTCACAGCAAGAGGGTCAAGTACCTAACCTCATACACCAATAAACATTCCCAATAATATAGATTTTACTTTTTCCTCATCCTTAGTTTAGTAGTTAAAACGCCTGCTTATTCGGCCTGTATTTCTATCCTTTATGTCAATTCTTGTTTGTTCCCATATTGACAAGCTGAGGAGGGAGACACAGACAGATACAATGGCAGACTGTTACAGCCTCATTAACATCTGTAGCAACACGATCAACAATCCTGTCCACCACTGCATGCCGCATGAAACATATGAGCATTGAGAAAGAGAGGGAGGGAGAGCGACAGAGAGGGGGCAGAGAAAAGGAGAGACAAGGAGAGAGAGAGAGAAAGAAAGAGAAGCAGAAAAGAAAGAGGATGAGCAAGTGAATCATGACGGACAGAGGGAGGGTACAGCCCTAGAGCTGGGAGAGATAGGAGATGGTCTAAATACTGCCACTTGATTCTTAAGCTGAGACAGTGTTTAGATCATGGGTTGTCATTGAAACAATATTGAGGAGCGTCCACTTACCAAAGGACGAGAGGTCATTAACAGGTCATGTTTGGAGGAAGGACTGTTCATGGGTAACCCTTTCCTGAAAAGACAAGAAAAAAGCATTCACTAAATAAGGTTTGAGCTACTGCATCTTTATTCTTTATACTGCGGTAAGAGTTAAGTGTCATCGATCTGATGATTTTCTCCGATAGAGAACACAATGCTCCATTGAAACAATTGATCAATGTTATTCTTCCACTGCAGGGGTCACGAGGGCGACTAAATCCATTATGATCTGTGCCACTGCCATTCTAATAACTGCAAGCTGTGTTACCTGGGTGTCAGCTGTATACATCCCAAACAATCATGGTATGTTGACATACATCCTATTGTTAGACTTACATTTATGCATTTTGCATTCATGACTATTTGTATTTGATACATCAACAAATCTAATACCTTGTAAACTTTGTAGACCATGGCAGTATTGAATCATGACATACTTTAAAAAAGTATTTCTGAAAAGTTTCATGTTTTGATTAGTTTCTCATGTGGAAATAAAGAGTGGGTTTGTCTTCACAAGTTGCTTAACATAATACTATTTATATTTCCACAGCCCACCAGAAACTGAAATATCTAATTGAGCCACCTGTTTACGCTGAAGTCATTTCTCATCGAGGGGGAAACATCACTTTGCCATGCATCCTAAGGATCAAACCGCCACATTTCAAAGTTAAATGGACCAAACTTGAGCCTCATCGCCGCGGAACCGAGAACGTCGTCTTGATGACAAACGGTTATGCGTACAAGCTTTACGGCCTGTTAGGCCAGCGAGCCTCTCTTCGTAAGGCACATGTTATGGATGCCTCACTGCAGCTCAGCCACCTGGAACTAGAGGACGACGGAAAGTACCGCTGTGAGCTGGTCAATGGCATCGAGGACGAAAGTGTCGTCATTACACTGAGAATCGAAGGTTGAGTACATGGTCGACAGTAAAGTGGTACTCCCCACTGAGTTTCCAGATAGGGTAAGAATATTTGATTCTGTGTGTACTAATACTCAAAACCGTAAAATGGGTCGATGTTTATTGTTTCAGGAGTGGTGTTTCCATACCAGAGTAGGAATGGTCGCTACAAATACACTTATCATGACGCCAAGGAGACTTGTGCTGAACAGGATGGTATACTGGCTACATTCAAGCAGCTGTACAGAGGTATCAAATACTCCTTTCAGTGAGAAAACATTTAGTTCATAGGCTATTGAGGGTTTTAGTAGGCCTAATTGTATACCTGAAGTATCACTTCACTAGTTGCTCATTGATTATTCTTACTTCTTAAGCTTGGACAGAGGGTCTGGATTGGTGTAATGCAGGATGGCTCAAGGACGGAACAGTCCACTACCCAATTCTTTATCCACGAGACACTTGTGGAGGGGAACTGCTGCTGCCAGGTATTCGTAGCTACGGTCCCAAAGATAGGATCCGAGATCACTTTGACGCCTTCTGCTTCACATCTGTTACAGCTGGTAAGCGGACTGGCAGTCATTGCTCATGTTGATTGTTATTGTGTTTTCAGTTCAGACAGATCCACATTTACGGATACCTCTCATTTTAACTTAAATGTCGGGATGGCACACCAAAATTCTTAGCCATATTGCTGAATTTCAGGAATTCCATTATGCTGTTGTAGTAGGCAAGTTGTTTATTTTACAATTAATGTTACTAATGATCACATGTGTTTAGACAAATACCGGTAGAGTAAAAAAAACGATACATATTATAATAAAGATTAAAGATCAAATCTAGACGATATGTGAATGAGCAAGGGGGACCAGTGGGATCAGCGATCGTACCAGGATGTGGTATGTGGTGCGGCCTTTCTTTGGCGGCGCCACTGACGCTACTGTGTGTGTCCTTTCCCCAGGTTCAGTCTTTTTCATTGAAGGGCCATTCACCTTTGGGGAAGCAAGGCAGGCATGTAAGGGTGAAGTAGCGGACTTAGCTCTGGTCGGTCAGATGTACTCTGCCTGGCGTTTCCTGAAGTACGACCGCTGCGATGGAGGCTGGCTGCAGGACGGCAGTGTGCGCTTCCCCATCTCCACCCCTAGGGAGCGCTGCGGAGGCCTTCCAGACCCTGGGGTGCGAAGCTTTGGGTTCCCCGACAAGATACTGAAACTCTATGGAGCTTACTGCTACAGGTAGCCTGTGGTATGCATGCTACCGGTTTCCAGAAACGCCCTTGATCCAAAGATGGAGAACTTCTGCGCAGACTATACGTAGCCTAGAAGAGGTTCATGACCTCAAAACTTGCAAATACATATCCATGTTACATTACGGAACGGAAACATCTTTTCAAGAAACCTGCCATACCTCTCATCTAAGTGTTGCTAAAAGCTATATCAAGACCCCAAATTGGAACTCTTAAGCACAGCGTTCTTTAAAGGAAAATTTGAGAAACAAGAAACAACATCAAGACAATACACTCAATATACAAGACTCATATTAGGTGTTAGCATACCAAGACGATTTATCTTTCATAATGACAATAATACATGTAAATATGATCTTGTCTTTAAACATTTTTAGTGTTATGATATTTTCTGTCTGATCATAAAACATAATTAATAAAGTGTTCATTGTGTCTTTGTATGGGTGTAGAGAATTGTATGACTGCTCAAAATGGGTCCTAAGTAAAATACCACCACCAACAGAAGCTGTGTACACAACTTTGGCTACCTGCACTTTTATTGCATCAATCTAGCTTCATGCGGTTTTATCTCACTCGATTCAATGTCACAAATGTCAATCAGTGACCACATTCAGCCTACTACACATCAAGCTATACATCTTACATCAAACACAATGGTGTTAGTAAAAAACTACAGTCTACAATGTAGGGAATAGTAAAAATCTAGCGGTTCATTTAACAAGACACCCAATGTCCATATTTTCAGTGCCTATGTATTCCAAGACCCCTTGATAAATATATCATGATATATTTAAACATAATCATGTATTTTAATATCAACTGTAAGTTTTATAGAATCATGAATGAAACTGTATTAATCAGATCTATGCATCTGTGTGCATCCTGATTGTGACTACAAAAAAAGGTTAAGACCACTGACAGCAGATCTCAGTTCGAATGAATGAAATTAACAATACAATAATACTAACATTGAGTCCAAATATAATTGTAAAACCAATAACGACTACTGTGCGACATAGTTTATTTATAAGTACAGTAAGTAAACATATCCCTACAGCTAAGTAGATGTAATCAGCTGAAAGGTTAAAACCCATGTGTATTCATATACATTTCTTGTTATACCCTACCGAGTTTGACTTGCTATTGATGGATGTCATTGATACAATATCTAGAAATGACAAAGATAAGTGGAACTAAACGTTTGACCTTTTTGCTAGCATCTTAGTGATTATGTGTTCTGCGGATACTATGAATGAAACAAACTGTGAGAAAACTGAACAACAAAGCCTCAGGAATGAGGACATGTTGAATGAATGATTAGACCTGTGGGAAGGTATATCTGAGCACTGAAATATGTAGGAAAATCTGATACAAACTGGACTAAAATTGCAATTGTTGCTGAGTAAGAGAGAATGAAAGCAATTTCCCCTAGGGGATTAATAAAGTACCTATTTATCTATCTATTTAAGTGGCTTCAGTTAATGTCAGACCAGCTGAGGTTGAGAATTAATTTGTGCTTATCCATCCTCCCCATCTAAGAGCTTCATAACTAGACATTGCAGTCAAATACAGTATTCCAACAGTGTCATAACTAGTTGATAGACCACGTACACCCACGTTGCATTAACATACTACAGTATGCACTAGTTTTTTTGCTATGCTTCCTTTTCTTGACATGTTTGACATACTTACAAGTTTTGCTAATGGTTTTATTCTGGAAGAATTAGATGATGGGAATAAATCAACAACTTGACTTCAAAGACAACATTTCTTAAGTGAGGTTCGACCTTGTTGGAGAACAAGGTTGGGCAGCCTTAGAGTGAAACACATCAGTGACAGGAGGCTAAACAGGGTACACAACACTTGGACTTAAGAGTTTAAAAGTTCCACTTAATGTCCCAAAACTGTGGAGTGGCTTTCTCTGTGGCTGTGTCCACAACCAACACCCCCTCATTCTGGTATGGCGGTGTAGTTTTCTGCTCGTTTTCTGCTGACTGGCCTATATAAACGCAAACACATGAAAACAAGGCATGGACAACATGTTTCTGTCACATCCTGTACCAATTGTTCACCACATACAACTGCATAATCTTCATAGTCCTACAATGGCATGCCCTATTACATAAGAACAAATGTGTAAAGCAAATAAATGTCAATTATGAATGCTTACTTGGTGTGCAGGTTATTTGAGGTGTCTCCCACTGGCCATTTGACAGACATTTGATGACAGGATTCTGCCTCTGGAGGAATTCTTCACCACAGTAGTAGCGCACTTTGGAGTTAGTTTGGTGATGCAGACGCCTCTTACCAAATAACTTAGCACCGGGGACTTCAGGAGGCTGGCCACAGGAAGCTAGCAAGTGACACAACGTCAGGTTGAGAAAAAGCTCATTTGGGAAAACTCTGTGAGGTGCCTTGTGGAACCTGTCCATGCTGTAGGGCGTTAGTACTCACATGTGCCCTTTTTGCAGGTGTAAGAAAGGTGGTAGTTACAGGGCACGTCACTCCAGCGCCCTTCGTCGTGCCACACCATCACCACACAGTCCTCCCCCGACAAGAAGTAGCTGTCAGGCTGGCCCCGGTACCAGTTATCATACAGCTTGCAGAATGAGAAGGGGAGGGTACAATATGAAATGTGAATACGGTAGATGTGGTGAAGAAGACTCAACACTGGTAATGGTAACAGATATTGTAGGGAGGGGAATAAGGGATATTTTGCATAGCATCGTGCGGAACATGAAAGAGGTCCGTACCCAGTGCAAACATGATTTGACCCCAGAGACACCTAAAACCAAGCTTTATAAACATTCATATATTAAACTGATAGTGAAACAGCCAATGTACATTTGATTTGAAAAAAGGACAATGTGACACTCACAAGAGGGTTCCCATCAGACCAACGGAAGTCTCCTTCGATGGTCCTATCGTTTAGTCCAATCCACTGGTACTCTCTATACTTGTCTAGTGAAAGAGAGAGCGTAATTTATTATACATTAGCCTATTTGAACTGCTCACATGGTAGATGATTGAGTGTCTTATCAGTGTGGAGGATGTGGACTTTCTTTGCCCCCTTAAACACTTGTACAGGTGTCAGGCTACAAACCATTGAAAGAACGTAAGGAATTCTACTAGATAACCATCTCCTTTCTATATTCCCAGACATAATACCAACACAGATTTCAAAGCCGTCCTTTGTTCTTTGTTCTTGTAAACTGGCTGTATATGGCAGGCAAGACACAAAATCCAATGTTGTGTCTTTTCTGGACCACACCAAGTTATTTTTCATTTTAAACAAACTAGATAAGTTAAATCTTTTATAAAATAAGCTTCACAGACCTCGTGGGGTTTATTTAGAAGTCATCCTTAAATTGCAGTAAATTCAGACCTTTGATACTTTGACAGTAGATTGTTCGCCCTACGATAGCCAACATTTTCTTTTACGTTTTTATGTTACACCTACCGTAGCTACTGACGCAAATTAGCATTGGGAGCGGTTATTCCCAGGGGGTTTTGGGCAGGTTCTCAGATGTACTATACCATTGATGTAGTCCTGTTCCTCGGGGGTCATGATGGACACTAGGTGACCTCCACACATACGACAGTGCTGCTCGGCTACCTCCCAGCCTTGCTGCTTGTCAAAGTGACGATAACAGAATCCCATGAACTTCTCCCATCCAGGTTCACAGGACTCCAAATCTGAAGGAAGAGTCCAAATAATGCATGAGATGCATGAAAAAAAAATCATATTAAAATAACATTTATATGTGACATTGTGGATCAGCATTGGAACGATTTTAAATGTTTTGCTGTTGTACCTGTCTGGCACATATCTCCACCATATGAGGGTAGGCAAAGACATTGTGTTGATCCTCCACCATCAACACAGGTGCCCCCATTCAGACAAGGGTTATCCACACAGGCATCTGAGACAGAGACATAAGGGGTTCATTCAATGTGCAAAAGCCCAGTAAACTATATGAAAACATTGTATTCAATGTATGAGTTAAGTGATACGAAACACCATCAGCCACTGTGTACATCTTGGTGTGATTGCAGTATGGCTACAGTAACTCTCTGAATATAGACGTTGGCCACTAGAGAGAGCCATTACCTAACTTACAGTTTAGACACTCCCCTGCAAACATACTGTATTCTATAAACAGCTGCTTTCTAGGGTTAGAGGTGGTCATCTCTGTTGCAGATTTATAAGTTTAACTAGTCATGAGTTTACAGTACAGTAGTACAGGAGTTTGGGTTTTGATGTTTAGTTAGCTGCTAAATGAATGCGATTTATTAAAAAATGATATACTGTTAATCATTTGGAAAATGTTTGAGGTCGTACAAGAAAGAAGTTGTATTGACAATTAATTGTTATGCGCAATGTTTCTGATAAGTTATGTGGAACACGTATGTGTTACCTGAAATCCTCCAAAACTTTCCAACAGATGATCTGCCAGAAGGTGGTGCTGCAGGGGTTGTCGTCAACTCCTCCTCCTCGTCATAGTCCTCAGGGTACGGAGTGGCTGTCATTGTTGTGAACACATCATAATCCCCTGTGGTCGGAGAGGGGCTGGGAGTCTCCTCCTCTGGTTCCTCAGTGGGTGGCAGGTTAGAGGACTCGGGAGCATCGACTTCAGTGTCTGTTGCCTCCCCACTGTACTCCAGGTCCGTCCGAGACTCCTGGGGGACGGTGGGGCCTGGTTCTATCTCCGAGCTGGGGGTTAGTGACAGGTTAGGGAGCAATGTGATTTCTATGTCTGCGGAGGGTGCCTCTGTTCCGGACTCAATTTCGCTACTATCGGTGTCATTGACGGAGTTGAGAGTTTCGTTTGTCAAGGGGAATTCTGTGTCAAAGACCCCTGAGCTTTCTCCAGAGGGTTCTCCTGAGGCATCGTCAGATCCAGAAAGCTCTTCTGCTGATCCCGACCCGGCATCCTCTCCACTGCCCTCCAAGCCACTGAACTCCAAGCCACTGGCCTCTAAGCCACTGCCCTCCAGGCCCCTGGCCTCCAAGCCACTGCCCTCCAGGCCACTGGCCTCCAAGCCACTGGCCTCCAAGCCACTGCCCTCCAAGCCACTGCCCTCCAGGCCCGAGGCTGTGAATGTAATGTCTGGAGTTTTAGTAATGAGCATTTCTGGGCTTTCACCCACTCCCTCCTGCTCCACATTGTCAAACCCAGAGGGGACACTGGCTTCAGGCATGAAGGTGATCAACTCTCCTGTAGAGCTGACCTCCACCTCCACGACAGGAGGAGACAGAGTCATGCGTACAGGCGAGGTCAAAAGAGTCACAGGGTAGTTATCTCTGTGGATGCCTTCTTCACTGAAACCTGGCTCACTCGTGACTGTGATGATATTGTCTGTTGTGACCAAAGTCAGGTCTGCCGAGTGAGTTGGAGCATCTGGTGATGACTCCTCAGAGGTGCCACCGGCCTCCTGCTCGTCATGGTCTACTGGGGTGGAGGAATCTGGTATTGTTAAGCCAGACGGTTCCTGTGTGGGAATATAACCTGTTGATAAAATATGAAAACATATCAGTCAATGGTAGTTCATATAGAAAATAGAATAGTTAGTTCGGGCTGTGTAAAAAGTGCTTTTGTGTCTTTTACTTAAACCAACTGAAGTTTATTAAGCAAGCCTAAAACACAAGCCACATAAGCATCCAAAAGAAAATAATACAAACAAAAACAAATCTGAGCTATATTAGTAGACTTACTGTACTCAGAGGTAGGTATCACTTCATGGGTGTCATAGTGGTCAATGTCCACTTGGCTTAGGGTAGCCGTCGTCTGAGAGGACAAGGGATGCTCTTCGCCAGAAAGAATTGAATTGGAACTCTGCTCCACAGAATTATCTTCGTTTGGGTGATATTTAGGCGTTGTGTTTCCAAAAGGTGGGGATGGGTTGGTGGAGGAGATAGGGAAGAGCTCTGGATGCGCATGAGATGAAGTGGCAGGTACAGACGACTCTACGACACCCCCGGCAAGGGCTTCCTCAGGATCTCCTGAAACTTTGTGAGAGGTGCCTGATTGGATCCACTGCTCCACTTGACCATCCTCAGAATGCTCTTCTTGAGGTGTGGTGAACCCACTCTCTGGGCTTGTTACCTCATACTCAGAGCTGGATACAGATGTCTCCAAAGCAATTCCTGGCATGCTTCCTGTGTGTAACTCTGTGTTACTGATGCCGTCTTCGTGAGAATCGTGAGTTGGAACCGGGTAGATTGGGTCTTGGTTTCCCCCTGGAGCAGGCTGATGTGACTCTGGGTAACTGACCTTGTGCACGGGCTCCCACGTGTCTTTCGTGGCCATGGAATCTTGCGGTATGGATGAAGAGGTGACTGGGCTCTGGGGTTCCATGGGAAAGGGGAGCTTGTCATAGGCCACAGTGGGGGTTTGACCCTGCACAGACCCCTGTTTCTCCGTGTGCTCCTCAGGCTCCTCTGGGACAGGGATGACTGTCAGTGCACCTTGAGCTTCACTACCCTCTTGTTCTGTCATGTGGACCAGGCTGAACTTGTCCAGAGGGTTGGCCAGGGTCACAATGTCCTCGGGCTCGGTGGCCAGGTATTCATAGGGGGAGTCTGTGTGTGCGTGGTTGTAGCCTGTGAAATGAACGTGGACGAAACTGAATATTTAATAAAACATATGTTATTAACACAGGAGTCTGTGTGTTAGCTTGTGAGTATATATCATGCGTTTGGTCCTTAAACGTGACAACTCACTTTGGAAGCAGTAGACATCGTGGCGAGTGTGTGGCTCAGGGAAGCCTGTCTGGTTGCTATGACGATAGACAGTCCTGACTCCAGGCTCACCCCCGCCGCAGCGCTCTCTGGGAATTACGATAGGGTAGCGCACGCTTCCGTCTGCCAACCAACCAGGGCTGCAGTGGTTCAGGCCATCATTCCAGGCTGCATACAACTGACCTGTGGTTGCCATCTCAGCCCCATGATCCCTGCAGTAAGCCTTTGCTTCCCATAAGGTGAAATGGTGAAAAGTGGTGCCATGGAACACCTTCCCTATGAATACAGAGAAAACACGGCACGATGATGTTAACAGAAAATATGTTTTACCCTTCTATAGAGGATACTGTAATCTGAGTTTCTGTACCATTTCAGGGATGCAGTTGATCATGTAACACCCAAGGGTATCAACAGTACAGTTTTATTACCTTCGATATCCTCCACATAACAATACACATCATAGAGCTCATCAGGCTCCAGCAGTCCATAGCTCCTGACTCCAGGCCATCCATTCATATCTCCGAAACAGCCCTCCCTTGGCATCTGGATAGGATACCTGTTGAGAAAAGAGGTGCACAGTGTAGCAAACCTCAAACACCATCGCAAGTTTTCACACATCCCATAATCACACTCAGGAGATAATTTCAATACAGTTTTTGTTCAGTGTTGAAAAAATAACCCTATTTGAACCCTCTAGAACAAGTAGAACAAATTAGTTTTCTTCACCTTACTGAGTGGTCGGAAAGCCAGCCTGCATCACACTGCTCGTAGCCACTATAATACGCCGCAAAGAGCTGTTCTGGAGAGGCGATGTGAGCACCGATCTCCTTGCACGCTTCCCTGGCCTGCTCAAAGGTGAAGGCGTAGCGACTAGCAGCCTCTCGATAGTGGAACACCACCCCTGTTTGACAAAGCACAGGACTCCAGGTGTTATCTGGGTGGCTTATCTGGTGTGAAAGGCAAATTCATCATGGCTGACAAATGTCCCTGGTAAAGAGATCCATATTTAATTAATTAAGGTGTGCATCCATTGGGAAACCTCATATATTTTCGCAGAATGTATATTGCATGATAAATATACAGACACATGAGTGGAACAAAATATGATATGTATGTTATACCTTGTAAGGTTAGCCTGCCCTCACCTTTGACCTTGATGTAAGTCACATCATCTGCATCCTCCAGGCCTTGCTGCACCTCACATCGGTAGAAGCCCGTGTCATTGTACCGCAGACCTTCCAGCTTCAGGGTTAAGTCGGCAGGGGAGGATGCGTAATTCAACAGGAAGGCCCGGTCCTTGTAGGCCTCACTAACCTTTACCCTGTCCCCGCGGGCCACCAGGATCTCAGTCTCTCGGCCTTGTGACAGGATGCTCCACTTGACCCGGGGCAAGGTGAGGACGGCGTGTCGACCCACCGTTGAGGGGGACGGGGGTGGATGGGATAGGGACACCAAACAAGGCAGTGTGAGAGAGCCACCCAAGATGGCGGAGATGGGCGGGTTGATAGGGATGGTCACCTGTAGGAGTCCTGAGTCATCTGGAGATTAGGGTAGAAAAACATAAACATGTAGGTTTTGACTTGACTAAGACCTGCCTTTGTGATGTTTTATGTATGAACATCCATGTGAAAAATACAGTGTTTGGCATTATGGTAGTGGGTGCAGATAATCCTAAACCCACAAGCGTCATCAAGGTGTGGTTGACAGTTCCAGATGAGACACGCTGACCACCCTTGGGGCACGTCAAGTTAACCTTGACTTCTGTTGTCAATGTCACACCTTCTAAACCCCATTTGTGCATGTCAGCAAAATCAGTGAATGAAAGGAAAGTGATAAAAGGGCCTCCTCCGCAGTCAGAGGTCATAGATAATTTAATGGATGTCAGAAGCAAGAACTGAGAGTGGGAGGGTCATAGGGGTGAGTGTGCATACCTGAGCCATGGCTGGGGGTAGAGGAGGATGGGAGGACAAGGAGACAGATGGTGCACAGCAGCAGAGATAGGAGCATTTCCAGTCTATTGCAGAGAGACAGGGATCGAGAATGGAGGGGAGGGGGGGGGGATTTAAAAAGAACACAACATGCTATTTAGGTTAAAAAGGGCAAAATATTGACAAATTGAAATGATCCGAAAAATGTAACAGATTGGATAGGAGCATTCAAACGGTGATATATAAGATTGTAATGGCTTCATACCACTGTTTTCATTTTGAGTTTTGCAGTTCTCTAAACAAAAGAGATGAGATCACTCAAGTTGATTCATGCTTGTTGAGCTATTCATTACATTCAGTATTTTGTTTTTCAGTATAAAGTGGCCAGCTACACTTGTCAATTGAGTTTTTCGAAAGACAAAGGTACAAACTAAGTCCCCTCCCATATTTAGACCCAATACTAGATAAAAGTTTTAGTTTAGTCTTAAAGTAAGTACAGTTACTGTACATGTATCATCACACAGGGCCATCTACTAGACAGCTACAGTGGCTGAGAGGGACTGTTTGTGTGTCCTTGGTTTGCTCCAGCTGGCATAAGTCAGGCTGTGCCGGGAGTTCTCAAGTGTGAGCAGAATTCTGATTGCCCCCAAAGTCCCCACTGCAAAAGCATGACCCGGCAACTCAACTGCTAGACCATTATAACACGCTTTTAAGTGACCTGAATGTAAATTCCAATCCTCTAAAATCAAACAACAGAACCAGTTCTTTCAAAAAATCACAGTCATACTGACACCGTTTTTGGCCTGATCTGAGAGGATCCCAGATTTCTACTGCTGAGCAGTGAACAGACCATTGTATTCCAGTATACAGAGCCCTCCACTAGGTCTATTGGTTAACGGAGAATAAACCGGAACGTCATGCAGCAAACCCAATGCACTGTGAGTCAATTGATTACTTCATTTCATACAATTATATTTCATATAATTCATTTCATTATATTTCATATGATTCTTTTCATTATATTTCATATAAAACTTGTTTCGTTTAACAAGTAAAAGTATTTTTATGTGGATAGGCAGAAAGAGGTAAAAGGCAGCAGAGCTCTGGAAGGAAAAGTATGGCTGTTTGCCTGCCAAGAAAGGTCATTTCAGGCTGGTGGAACTACAGCCATAGCTATAGTGATACCACTGTCGGAACTAATGTTCATTTTTGGAATACATGCTGTTTCATTTTATAAATGGTTAATTCGAGGCTACTGGTGTTTGCAATTCAACAGATAAACTATTGGATTACTTGACAGGCTTGAGTTTATTTCCTTCCCTGAGGTGTATCAAACAATTTGCTTTCTGAAAACGGAAAAAACATATTTGACCCCCTTCCGTCTCCCTTTTCCGCCATGGCAACAAAGCTACCCATAAGTCCTCGAGTCTCCTGCCTTGTGCTCGTACCACCCCCAACGCCACATCTACCCTCCAATCCTGCCTTGCATCACCTCAAATGACTCTGTCTGCCCATTTCCAGGGGCAACCCATTTCCCCTCTTACAGACACAAGCTGACAGGAAGCAAGGGATTAGAAAGAGGAGGGAAGGGGAACATTGGGAAAGAATAGAGACATGAACTGTTCAGAGTGCACCGAGAGTGCGTTGAGAAGACGTCAGTCTGAGGGATGCTGTGGTATGATTCAGCAGTTCACCTCCGGTGGGTCAGGATGCAGCAGAACGTGAGGAACATGGCTAAGTCATTAATGGCTAGGCTGGTTCTTAGACAGAGTCTGACTGAGTTTGAGAAGGAGGGGAGCTAACTTTCAAGCATCAGGCTTTAGCCACTAACTGGCAGTCCCACCTTTTCAGTTCAATGAAGCTAATGGCAGCAGTCAACCTCATAAATATCTCAGAAGTATATGTGCTGTCATTTGCAAATCACGTTAGAGTGTAAACATAATAATTGACTTACTTAATATTATTTAATGGTCTGTTTCTCATGTACAATATGCATGTGTGCATATCTATATGAACATGCTAATAAAAGTGATCTCTTACAGTGAAATAATCCACCTATACATTCCTACTTTTATCATGTTGCTAATTTTTCCTCCTCACCCGACAAGCATCCATTTTAAGGGGTTATACATGTCACATTATGTCACCCCACCCCAAATAATCGTCATACTGTAGCTGACACTGCCAACACTTAGAAGGCGAAGCGATGAGTACATCTAGAGGGGCCTAACTGAGTATGGGGGTGTAAAGGTTAGAGGGAGGATTCTTTCACAAGCAAATACAAATGTCTGAGCCAAGAATAAATGAAGGTCCACTTTTTCCTGTACAAGTGCACGGTTTGTTGACCAGGTATCAAGCTGAGATTGATGGAAGGAGCTCTCATAGGTCAGCTTGCAGTATGCTCAGTCACGACTAGTCACGAATAGTATTTATTAAGTACTACTGTGGCACAATGTTCATTCACAAATTCAACAAGACTATTCACAGCATGTTTCTCAATGGATGATACGTATTTATGAGTCAACATATAGGTTTAATCTATGCATAACTTTGCAACTTCCATTATTCTAAAATAAGTTTAATGTGAGCGTCCCACAGTTTCCCCACACATTATAGCACCATGTAGTATGTGCATTTTCACAGTTAGTTGCCAACAGTTATCACATTGACAATATTTTTCTACTTAAAGAGGAAATTAAGGTTGTAATGCTCAGTTCAGTAATCTGCATTTCTTTTCAGAGAACGATTAAAAAATAGCCAACCCCTAATACAGACAGGAACTTAAGGAAATACTGTGGTACATGTCACAGGATGTCCATTTAGCCAGCGTAGAGAACAGTACTGTACATTCCATGACCATATGTTATACTTGGTCTTCACAAGTACACATTACAAAATCAGTTTGGAGAGAAACATTACACAATACTGTAGCAGGTGCAGTATGTCTTCCGCTCCCACTGAGACAACTGTTAAAATGTACGATGCTATTTGCACAGTCACCAAGAAGATGCATACAAGCATTTTCATTTAATTCATTTAATTTAAGATAGGCCTACTTGCTGATATTTCAGAATAGTATAATTTAATAAATAAGTGTATCTAAGTCACATTTTGAGTAAACACCTATTCTATACAAATAAAGGATACATGTTTTTAAATCTCCGAAGTAGGCTGTATATTTATTTACGGAATCGTAATTGTGTGCATCTTGTATTAGCCTATAACTAGTCAGGAATTTAAGTAAGCTATAGCTTCTCTACTTAAAAGCTATAAACAATATATATATTTAAAAAGTAAGCAACTAAGGAAACAATAGGCTACATAGCCTATTTGCCTTGATATATTATTCAGATCTAACAGGCATAACTTTTTGTACAGCATTAATTAGCTAACCAACGTGACAGCTGTAGTGATCAAGGGCAATGCGCCAAAATAATGTTAATCCAGTTCACTCACCTTATTCCTAAAACGATCCCAATTTGTTTTGCCTTGCTTGAGGTCCACGCTTGACAGGTGAGGTCTCGTTTAATAATATTTTCTAGAAAAGGAAGGAGGGCCAAATGACTAAACGTCTTGTCAGGTGGGTATACCCTGCGTCCTGAATGTGAAAGGTGGAATTAAGCTCCGTCCACAAGTGTAAGTGCACAGGACAAGGTAAAAAGGAATTGGAATAAGGAGGGGGGGGAAATAAATTAAGCCCCAAAAAAAGTGCCCAGCCCACTTTCTTCTTTGTTCCCGCACTTTCAACGTGCAGTTTTCGATGATGGAAGGAAAGTGGGATGGGTGATCATTTAACAGTATAGCCTATGGGCAAATCAATAGCCACTTAAGAAAGACACGTACGAAATGCAACTAGTATGCCTATACAATTATAATATACTGGGGCTATACTTCTTTAAAAATATTTACAAACAACTAGGCCTATATATACCTAAAATCTACAAATGACGTTATTCAGGTGGTCATTACCACTGACTTTGGACAGCATCCCCAGTGGAGAGTAAGACAAAGATGTTGCTGAGGAGAGGAACCCATAGACGGTGTTACTGTCCACACGTTAAATTGAGAGATTTACAATCTAATTAAATGAAACAAAAAAACATAAAATTCACTCATATTAATCAATTATATCTCGTACATTTTTATAGTTTTATAGTATTTGGCTTATGTGAATGGGATGGAATCCTTGATGTCACTGGATCATATTTCCAGTTGTTGAAACCAGTCTCGATTAACCAGCCTATTCCAATAATTAGATTTAAATGATGCAATCATGCAGAAGTGTTTAAAATGACTAAACAAGATATCTAAATCCCTGTAGCCTAATGAGCAGTTTTAGGCTTTTTTTGTTTGTGTAAGGAACTGTTTATCAGACACATATGTGATTAAAAGTCTGACATAAAACGGCCACTGGATAGATCAGTTTGTATCTAAAACATAGGCTGCAGTAAAATCGTGTTCAAACGTGATGAATTATATAATTATCCTCATTACTTACTGGTGATCAAATAGATTACTTGGGCATACATCATCTGGTATAGTTCTAAGACATGGATTTAATCACATGCTTGAGTTCCTTGGAATATTTGTTGTCAACCTTTTTGCAAACACCCAGGACTCATCAGAGTTAAAGAAACACAATGGATATTTTTCTGAAAAACCCATGAAACTGCCCACAGGTCCCATAGGACCCAAGAAAAGGTCAGATATTGGGCCCATTGAAGGTCTGAGATGAAAGAGATAAAAGAGACTCGATGACACAGCAGTAATATGGAAACTTGAGGCCATGACAAGACGTCAGCCTGACTCATGCTTGCAATACTGACCGCTTGTGGACAGAGGGTGGACATTGGCCACCTGTAGGCTTGATGTCAGGAACGAATGGACAGAGAACAGGGTGTAGCGGAGGAGTGCAGAGCAAGAGGCCTCGGGTGAATACGGCTTTGTACATAGCCTTGCTCAGTCGACAGCCGTGGCCGAGTGGCGGGCTGGGGAGGAATTTAACATATAGGCATGGGTGGGACAGTCAACATGGGTGCTGAGCAGACTGTGTTCATGAGTGCAGGCTGCCACCCACCTGTAGGGGTGACAATGAGCTCATTTCCAAGATTGGTGGTTTTACTACAGCGCTTTCTACTCATTTAAGCCAAGTTTTGTTTTTGTTTTACTATGCTGATGTTTTCAGGTGAAGGAAAGGACTAGATTGGATTAGGTACAAAAATTGAAAATCTAACAGATGACATTCACAGTACTTCTTTATGAATTCAAAATCACTTGAGGAATCCAATACCTGTCCGAAATGTTTGTGTGGCAGGCTATGTAATGTTACCTGATGATGCTTGGCACCTGAAAGGATCTGCCCTAATAGTGCAAGAACTCTCAGAACCACAAGTGCGCTCTGGCAAGTAGATGTTATTTTCTGGTTTTAGCCATCAGGTGTTTCAGTAAAATCACTGGTGAAACTGTGGTGTTGGTTTCCTGTTTGGTCAATAGAAAGGAAGCCAAACCAGACAGCAACAGAGAGAACCTCTGTGAAGGCTAAGCTGACTCAGTCATCTCCTCAGACAGCAAAAATGTGCAGTTCCATAGTCTCAGAACAATGTTAAGACTGCTTGAACAACAGATACTCTGAAAATATTTCTACTTTAGTCCATTTTCTCATAGCAGTAGTTTGCAAAAACCTAAACACACTATTATGTTGGTAACATTGAGGCACTCAAGACCTCTCTAAGTCACATTGGTGACCAACACCAAAATGTATTGTAGTGAGTCTTATGTTATTGATGGAAACTAAATATGTGTATTTCTTAGGTGCTAAACAATGGAAAATATACTGTTTACTCTTACTTTGGAGAAAAAACACTTTACTTTTGTTAAAAAAACTCTTTACTCTTGTAAATGGATGTTCAACTGAACAAGAAGTAGAATAATGAAACATCATAAACCAATAACTCCAAACAGTTCCATTATTCAAACATGCTGACATCACATCAAGTCACAATACTACCACCATGACTGCCACCTTGTGAGGAACAGTCAGACTACATGTACTGCATGAAGAACAGCTGCCATCCCTGAGAATCAAGGCAGCGGTATTTCAATGGAAAATATGATACATATGCCCGATAGACCCATGGAAGACCTGATAAATCACACAATGTTCCTGAAAACATGAAACGTTCTTCATTGTTGATATATGTAGCCAGTTTCAAATGCCAAATCATGCTCCCATCTTCTATGGTTTGGATGCTAAAGTCCTCTCCCACTCCACCTCAACAACTTTGTACAGCTCCATCGTGGCTTTGGCGTCCTCCACCGAAGAATGACCTCTTCTCCCAGTCTGTGTGGAAATAAGAGCCATTCCTACTTATATTCAACAGCACACAGTCATCCTGTAAATCAAACACATGTTCTGTCCTGTTCCTATTCAGCTAAGCACGTTGAAAAGGTACATATCCATAGCAGCATCTTTAATTTGAAGAGACAGGATATAAACCAATACATTAAAAACAATTGGTGGCCTTGTAATCCACTAAAATTGAGAAAACTCTAATTTAAACTGTAGAATGCATGCTGTGTACATTATAGGCTTATTTCTCACAATCCCATTTTAATTGGTTAACATTTCCTTACCTGAATGTCCCGGTTGAACAATGCCTTGGTAAGTCTTTTCAGAGAGGCACACCCTTTCTCTGGGAAACCAGCCTTCTTGTTGAGCAGGGGGATGCGGGAAGTGTCCCTCGTCATGCGGGCTGGATGACCATAACTCAGCGCCTTAAAATCATTGTGGATGGCATGTCCTATCACCACCTTACCTGTAAGGATCTTCACTATCTACAGGGTTATCAAACAGAAGCAAAAGCTGTAAGTAACAGGAGGTATTATAAGTTGCTATGAATATTATGTTGCTGTTTGCTACTAACTTAATAGTACATACCATTTCTACAATGCAAGTGATATACTGATACTATTTTTGACTAGAGGCAACATCATAGACATTGAAGCATTTTCATACAGTTCCAATCCGCTTTAACAATACTACGAAGAAGTAAACACAGCAGGTGTTGTCATGTTTTGTCATGAAGGTGTCACCAATGTCTGCATTTGAAATGTGGTCGCTTACCTCCATCTTGGCTACTTTGAAGGTTATGGCTTTAGCCATGTGTGACCAGGTGATGCCACTCCACCGGGTGCGAAAGTCAGTGACCGGATTGCCGGGCTTGATGTACTTGTCATACATCACGTCTCCATCGTAGGAGACAATACTGCAGCGTGCCAGCTCACTGTTGCGACCCTTAAGTCCCGTGCCCACCATCTCACAGTCCATGGCGACGTACTTCAGGGGGTTTCCGAACGCTGCTGACCCACCAGAGACATGGGCAGAGTGCGCGTGGCTCGTCGATGCTGAAGGAGAGAGACCTGGGGTGATGGTTTTAGTGGAGACTGGGATGATGGTTTTAGTGGAGACTGGGGTGGTGGTTTTAGTGGAGACTGGGGTGATGGTTTTAGTGGAGACTGGGGTGATGGTTTTAGTGGAGACTGGGGTGATGGTTTTAGTGGAGACTGGGGTGATGGTTTTAGTGGAGACTGGGGTGATGGTTTTAGTGAAGACAACCGGTTTGCTTGATTGCTGCTCTTGTTTGGTAGTTTTCTTCACAGTGACGGTCAAAGGTGCTGAGCTACTTGTGGACGCGGCAGGTTTCATGGTAGGATTGACAGCGGGAACCGCACTGATCCTGTGAGATGAACTGTTGTTGTGTTTGGCACTGGGTAGTGGTTTGTGTGTAGACTTAGCCCCATTGTGACACGGTTGCTTTCCCAGATGATGCCCCTTGTCATAAAGGTGCTGGTTCTGCTTGTTCTGAAAGTAATCCTTCCGCTTTATGTATTGCTTTCTTTTGAGGTTTTTGTTTTTCCCACCATTGCTTTCAAAGTTTATGTTTACTTTTATATCTGACATGTTGAAGGGTATATACTAAGGCAGGTAGTATTTAGGCTAGGTAAAATCAGCATATGCTAAATAAATCAACAAACAATCTGAGTGGAGGTCATAAAAAGGAGTAAACTCATCTCCAGTCCATATCGTCATCCGTTTGTATGGAAGTAATTAAAAAACCTGAAGGAAAAGTTAAACATGATAAAGCACAATGTTACAATTCTAGTAGCTACGCCATGGTTAACAAACATGTGCCGAAATCAGTGACCTATCGAAAACTGTGACCAGGGGGCGCTGTTCGGCTTGCCATTGGAAATGTTCGATACCGAACATCGAACCTAACCTTAACCCTAACATTTGGTGAACAGTATGGCAATCCGTTTGAACCACTCCCTGGTCACAGTTTTCGATGGGTCACCAATTTCGGCACAACACCAAAAAACAAAAACACCAAAAGCAGCTGACAGTAGTTAGAAATATAGCTAGCTACTTGCCACGCTAGCTACATATGATGTATCAGAGCAACGAAAAATGCTACTGTACAGTATAGTACAGTACAGTATAATACAGTAGCTGACTTACTTGGCTTCTTCCAGTACAGTACGTATTCATTGAGAAAAGACACGTTTAATGAATGTCACTTCTCTGTATCGGTGATATCACTGATATTATCACATCCCTGCTTGAAACAATCCATGTTGCTTCACATAGCTCAAAATGAGGTAAGCTAAATTATAATTACACTGATTATGTTAGTGCTACATACAATAAATATGTTAAAAGTGTATTTAGCTATGCAAAAGACCGTACTTGCCTATGAACAGAGAGAACCACGCTAAATGTATTTCTTTTCCCGTTGTGAACCTTTTTCTTCTTCTTTGGGTTCTGGTCGGCGAACGCATCCAACTGTAATCCAACATCGCCACCTATTGTGCTGGAGTGTAAGGCCAATCATGGCCTACAAGCATTGTTCTTCTCCACAACTAAGTGTCCTTGCATGTAGGGCCTACATACACATCTTCAATAAAGATCTAGACCTCGAACAGGTCTCAGAACTGTTTAGAATTTAAAGCACACACATACTACACCACTGAGATGTATGAAAAAGCTCTGAGTAAAATTAAAGCACTAGCTTTTCTGAGAATAAGTATTTCTATCCTATTTTACAGAACTGTCCCACAATCTATGGCAGAAAAAAAAAGTTTCCCAAGACCTTTCCTGCCATGTTGGCTACCAGGTTCCTCAGTTTACTTCTGGTGAGATTATAAATGCACAACAGGTTGATCCATATCTGCATAGTTTTGTACGAAAGAGAAAGAGAGACGGTGACTGGCTTGAATCAGTTTGGGAGGCTATCAAAGACCGCAGCCTTGGTTTTAGTGCTTCCACATTCTAATGCTGATGCCAAGACCTCCAACAGGCCTCAGAACTGTTAAGAATTAAAAGCACACACATACTACACCACTGAGATGTATGAAAAAACTCTGAGTAAAATTAAAGCACAAGCTTTTCTGAGAATAACTATAAGTACAAGTTGGGCATTGGTAAGATGACAAACAAACCAACCAGAGGGGCTCA